>JAULKO010295954.1:0-15028 GCA_032356045.1 Mediaster aequalis | reverse complement strand
CAAAACAAAATGGAATATAGGTTGTTTTTCGACTCCCAAAGTGAAAGAGCAGTAGCGAAAGTTAGAAGGTGACGTCAATTGCGAAGGGTCTAACCCCCCTACAAAAAATTGGCTCTAGAACCGCGCCTGGTAATGAATCCCCTGAAGCGCTTTCAAAGGTTCATAGAAATCACAGGATGAATTGTCATGTTTTCGTACATTTTCAAGACTTACAAAGGAAACAAAAATCATGCCACGTGTCTCCCGGTCCATAAGTATTTCCCTTTGTGGATGTGGATGTCAGCGGCAAAATAAAACTTTGCCTGGCCACGCCCCAACACCGTGAGTAAAGGCTCCTGACATCTGGAAATACCCTTGATGAAATATATACACATTTGCACTGTTTCATTACAGGAACAAACTTTCTATTGGATGGTGGCAACGCTACCTCAGGTAACACCGTAACCTTTGAACCGAGTAGAAAATTTACTCTTCACTGTATGGTTGGATCAGACGTCACTTCAGCAAAAAGAGCAACTCTGATTTGGTCGTTTGCTGCACCCGACGCGCAGATGACCACTGTGATTGGCATGCTAAATCTACCAGATGGTTCAAAGTCGATGTCCGATCTCGGTGACAGCGTCTGTTTTGACATTTCACCGGAAGGTTCCCTTCTCCTGAACAATTGCTTCCAAGATGACGACGTCAGATACTGGTGTCACGCCTTCCCTCAAAATGGCGTACTACAAAGATACTACGTGGATTCCGTGATTAATTGTGAGTTTAACACTGTACATTTTAAACAACGAATATTCATTTTGCACTTTCTATTGAAATATATTCGTTGTTTGCATGCAAAACGTACTTGGTGCCAAATGTGGGGCTATATTTCAAGTAATTGATTTCCAGCCAAGATTTTACATTGGTATTAAAAAGTAGCCACAGTGTGCTCTTTTATCTCTAAAAAGGCAAAAATGAATATTTGTATTCCAAAATGAACGTGTTGTTTGCATAATTTATTTGTAGCCTAACTATTTTCTTTTGAGTGAGTAATGGCTCCAACTCGAAACTGTCTGTATTGTGCTTTACCCTTATCCCCTGAAACTGTGTCAACAAATTGGTGCTCCCGTCATGCGTGCTGGGGAAAAACAATTAAAACAATTCCATTGCTAAAAAAAAAAATCACCATCATTAAAAACCTCGCATAGGGCCACGTTGAAAACTACTAATTTTAATAAAATGTTTTATTTTCCCAGTCAAGATTTCAAAGGCACACGTTAACATTGCCACAAGAGTACTATACGTGGCAAATTATTCGATTTTACTAAGTCAATAATTGTGTCGGCACGACACGGCGCGGCACGGCCCAATCATATACGTTTATGCTGAAGTACTGCCACTCTTTCCTGAGACTTGGGACTGGCTATAATAAGTACAATGTAGATGAGGCGTATCAAGTGTTCATATGATGCGTGTCAGGTTCTGCCTCCAAGTGGCCGCCCTCATTTCGGACATACACAAAACGTCAAATGACCCAGATAACATGCACAATGTTCTTAACCAACAGCAACATTTGCGTAACTTCCGAATAACACGTTTGCAAACTACGAATTTTCATTTTCACTTTCCTTTGACAAAAAAGTACACATGATTTTGCATATATGTCTTATTTTTGGCCAAATTGGGGGCTATATTACAGGTAACTGATTCTTCAGCGAAGACTTTTAATTTTCTCTGAAAAGTAGGAACATCCTGCTCTTATATCTTTAAAAAAGGCAAAAATGAAAATCCGTAGTTGTTTGCGAACGTGTTAAAATATAAAAGCAAAACGGGTCACAGAAATGATGATTAACTATGATTTCGTTTTCAATACTTTATAACCATATTAGCTTCAAGAAGCAAATCATAATATAACTGGTATTTAACTTATGCTCAAGCAGTGCGAGTTGCGCCGCACGAAATCGATAACAATATGTTTTACATTCCCACACGTACACAAACTCCTATATTCTTCATCTTATTAACTCTCGAAGAGCCAGGGACAGAATCCGCTCCTCCACATATCTTTTCACGAAATTGAGACAATGCATGTTAGTTTCGTGCTGAACCTTCATGACTTGTCAGCGATGTCTTAGGCACATGTTAACACCAAATCTATATGTAAAAAATAATAAAACAAAATATAAAAACAAACAAAAAACACAGATATGCTGTTCCCGCGCAATGCATCCGAGGAGGGGTGGAAACTGCTGTGACTGTTCAATGACCTTGCACATTGAAACATATAAAGAACATGGTGCGCCGTATATACAAAACGCACTGGTTTTCAATTTGTTGTGAGAACTTAGGTATAGGTATACTCATTAGCATCTCAAATTTCATATAATCTCAAAATTCATACAAATCCTCTTACGACTGTTAAAAGGGGGAAAGCAGGCTCTTATCTTAAGGGTTTAATTTTCAATATTCATATTTACCTCACCCTGATTGAAAGTGCAGACCGCTGATTGACTCATCTGCTTTAAGTTACGAACGTTGCCAAGATATATTCATCAGGCCCATACGTGGGGGGTGCGTACGCCCCGCCCACCCCTCCCCCCAAAAAGTAAAAAAATGTCCACATTTTCGAAGCATTTTCTTCAATGGAAAACCCATCCAAGACAACCGGACTTATGGTATTAAAGCCAGTAATCTTCCAACTTTCCAATTTACGCACCCCCCCCCCCCCCCCCCCCCCCGAAAAAATGTAAATCCTGCGTACGGGCCTATTCATTGTTCGCTGTACGCTTTTGTGGATGGATGGATTCTGATTTTTTGCAAGATTAAAGCAAAGAGTGTAAATTGGATTCATTCACCAGAACTTGTTAACAATCGTACGTGTGGTATATTGGTTCAATACTCTCTCGGATGCAATTATTAGATAGATACACGTACCTTAATGGGGCGATATTTTCGAAATGTTATACTTTTTAGACTGGAACCAGTCTCCAAGTGTTGTCGCGATCGCTGTATCCATCCCTCTAGCTGTGCTTGTCCTTGTGCTAGTTTTGTGGTTGGTTTGGCGACTACACAAGGGACATTCACATGGAGTTAGAGAACAAGGTGACTACGGACGGATTGCCATGAAAGGTGAGGGTTACTCATTTTTACGGAAAGACTACAAATAAATGTTGCTGGCAACTAAGTAATTGCTGAGGATAAACACAACGTCGTCACCAATAGAACCTATCGTGACCTTTATAAGCTATTGTTGCTTAGGTTGATCATACAGTCTGTTTAAATTGGCGTGTGGAAAAGTCAACGCAAGAACCATCTCCGCACGGAGGCCGTTCCCCCAAACACCACCTTTTTTCCAAATAATCTTTAGACAAGTGGGTGGGAGACAAATTCATTTCGATAGCTCTTTAGAAACTTGAACGATTTGTTTTTCATTCAATGAACAGAGCCTGTCCGGAAATTCAGCGTGACGGAATGTGCTGAGCAAGTCAGGAAGTTTGTGAAGGATACTATGAGCAGACTGCCCATAACACCGTGGGTGACAGGGGATGAAGACAACGCACCGATCGACGATGTATATACACCACTGGAATTATTTGTTAATGTGTCTGTTGCAGGCTGTAAAGTAAGATACAGATTAGACTCGGAATTTGAATTGCTTAATGACGGTATTTCACAATTATCTAGTAGACATGTTCTTATTCAAGGTCGATCTGGTAGTGGTAAAACTACACTTTTGTACAAAATGGTACATGACTGGTACAAGGGGGAAGTTGGTGCATTGTTTGCTGAGAAAAAGATGGTCATTTATTTGACAGCCGGGATTCTAATTGAAGCTGGCACTGTTGGAAACGCAGTCGTTCAATACATGTTTCAAGAAGACTTGCAACAATGGGGGAAATCTATCAGCGATTATTGCTCGGATCACCCCGGTGAAGTTGTCATTCTTGTTGATGGGTGTAATGGCAAACACGACATAGACGATGTGATGGACATCGTTAAAAACCAAGGTCTTTCCGAGTGTCAAATAATACTGACAACAAGACATGCGCAGATGGCTGAAGAAATGTGCCAAAAATATACCTCACGCCATGTTACGGTCAGCGGTTTTACGCCAGAAAAATCAAACAAGTATATAGATAGAGCGCTGGATCACCATTACGCTTCACTCGATCGCATTAATATTGAAAACAAAACAAGTGACACTGCCATTGAAGAAACGCAGACAATATCAAACACTGAAGAAAGACAAGACAATACAGGCACTTGTGATAACAAATGTCTCAGTGAACCTGAAAAAAATCCGAAAACTACAGATCAAAACCAAAAATCCCGTTTAAGCATCCACAATTATTTAAATTTGTGCATATTACCACCCAATGTTGCACGTCTTCCAGTAAACATCGCAGCACTCTGTCAACTGTCGATCTGGACCAATGGGGAAGCTTTCCTTCATGAGCCTACCATGGGCGATTTGTTCACAAGGCTGGTGCTTTGTTTGTTCCACAGAGGCGGTGACAAAACAGAGGTCTATAATACCGAACAATCCACTGGCACAATCGATTTCGGCCAAGAAGTAAATCTATCGAAAAGTCAGCTACCTATATTGGCCGAGTTAGGCAACGTAGCTCTGTCTAAGATATCTGACCATCTTGAATGTCCAGAGGTTTTAACTAAAGCAGATATTCTGAATTCATCTGAAAACGGACAGAGCGTGTTGGACGTGGGAATTAAAATTAGACTTATCCGCGAAGAGGTTAACGACAGAGTATGTTTTTCCCTTGGTATACTTCAAGACTTGTGTGTGGGTATTTATATGGCTAAAACAGCGAAAAAAGACCTAAATCAGATGGCAACAATTTGGAAAATTGACGTAAAAGACAACATGTACAGGTTAGCCAATGCACTAGCATTTGCCAGCCGAAATAGTCAGATTGTTTGTTCTGCACTCGTCAACTATTTAGAAAACTGCATCATGAGCGAAACAAAAAACAACGAATCGCTTGAATGGCAAGCAATGCTTGAGTTGAGTCTCCTACTGAATTATGAAGGTAAATGCGGATGTGTATTTAACAAGCTACCTGGGCTGCCGATTCGAAAGAATAGCCTTCGTCTGACAGGGATTTCGTGTCACATAATTCGGATTCTGTCGTATTTGTTACAAAATGCAAATCGAAAGGAATTTTTCAGTCTCAAATCTGTTGAATTGTTTCGAATTGAGAAACATGATTGGGCCGACCTTCAGACATACTATGAGTACTTCATCCCAGGCGTCGTGGAAGACATTGGTGTGCAAGTTTCCGAAGAGTTACAAAGCAGCGAGGAAGACGAAACATTGAAACAACTGCGCGAACGGATAGAGTCTAGAGAAAAAGACATGCCTCAGTTCCCCCCTGACCAGTCAGATATCAGCGTCCTCCATACCGTGCAGTATTTGGGTCTGCAAGAGCTCCTGGAGTCACAGTCTGGTGAATGTCACTCATCGACTGCAGCACGAGAGTTAGTTCAATGTCTCCCTGGTCTGAAACATCTTGAGACCCTCGTTCTTGTTGGCACAATTCTCAGTTCAGCATATACGTGTGAGTTAGCCCATCAGCTAGACAAGCTTCCCATGTTGAAAAAGCTTGACCTCCGTCTGAATAAGCAGTTCGATGACGATGCATTCGACAAAATAACAAGCTGCCTTGCGTATTCGTGCGAAAACCTGACTGACCTTAGGTTGTCTCTTTACAAAGTAACCAATGATGGGTTTGCCAGAGTAAAACGCAATACGGGAAAGGACGGGGGTAGGTTGTGGTTGCATCTGAAGACGCTTTATTTGCTTCATGGAACCATACCTCAGACATTCCTGACATTCCTTAACGGAAGTCTCGTCCGTAATAAACAGTTTGTGGTCAAACCAGAAAGAATGCCATTCACTGAGGTAAAAGCCTTTTGTAAGTGAAGTATGGTAATGTGGATTTATTTTGAATTCAGTGTAAACACGTGTTTCTGTAACATATGTTTTTCCGGGGGATACGGGAATAAACTACACAGTTTGATAGCAGTTGTTTGAATGGTGATGTCATTTGAATATGATCAGAAGTTGTTGAGAGAATTAAATATCTAATGAGTGAATGTATTTTAAAAGCAATTGCTTATAAACCAAAATCACATGCATGTTTTGAAACGGAAATTCATTCAGAGTAATTTAATTGCATAGAGTAGTTAAAAGTCATTAGTGAAACGTGTATTTTTTAAAGGCTACTTTCCAACAGAAGCACTTGTTAAAGTTTCGTTTAATTATGTTTATATGGTAAAATCTGCACTGTAGATTGTCAAATATATTAATAATGCACACCTGTAGTAGGCCGATGTTGTAGTAAATGCTAGCTGTAAGTTCGATGCTTTTAAAACACGAGTCGGAATAATCTAGTAAGTGTGAAAATATTATAAGACTTAACGTGCGGTCAAAATACACATTTAATGAAGCTCAATATGATTTTTCGTACACTACTTGTACGTAGCTCATAGATACTTAATGTAACAATTTACTATGGGTGAAAACATCCGTATAAATTGTGCTGTATTGTACATAAAGGAGACATGGACAATTGTACTTGAAAATGGCTCAAAACATTTGAATAATAAGTGTATACATAAGCAGAACAAGGCAACAGATGATCTATGTACGTTTACTTGCTTGGAAATAACAATGATAATAATTACGTCAGAAGAGTAATTGGATTTTCCAAACATTATGATCATATTAATTTGTCTCAGATTACGAAAGTGATAGAGTAGTAATATATAGCTGCTTTATTTCTTGGGAACATTTTTGTGAGCATGAATGTTATAGATTAATTTTCAAACAAATTTTGTTGATCAAATATTCCATTTTCAAACCAGTATACTGTGGATTGGTGCCTTTACCTTACGATTAATTTTGAGACTTACGGCAACAACATTGTTTAATTAAACGACAGAATCTTACTTTATGTGTTGTTACTATATGATGATTTTATAACTACATTTTATTGTTACCGATGTAAAAATTTAATGATAAATGCCCATCTTAAAAAGCCGCGGAATAGCCCTGTTTCCAAAAATAGAACTGTGAGACGAATCACCTTCTCGTCTAACTGATTGTTTTAATGGAATGCCTCAATACACGAAAACTAGCCTTGTTCCAGATTTTATTCAAATTCAAAGGAAAGGTTTACTCAAAATATTATTTCAACTATTTCATACCTGGAAAGGTACACAAATGGGGAATAATAAGATGTTTACCGTGATACTAAATTACCCAATCGAACAATATATAGTGCGTATCAAAAAAGAAGGAAACCCAACTTAAATCAGCAATTATTGGAAAACTGCTGAAATAAGAAAAAGTGTAACAGTATGGCTTAAGGAAGGCTTACTTTCTAATATTCAGCATTTTTCCAACCAATAATTGCTGATTAACGTTGGGTTTCCTTTTTTATACACACTATAGAACTAAATTACGATTTCAAAGTTATTATGTTTTCTCCTATAACGTTTGTAATAAATGGCCCCTTGCCCTTTGGAACTATATATTTCTTAAATATGTACAGCGCTATTTTGTATCCATGTGTCATTGACCCCGATGACCCTAACCCCACACACAAAAAGATGGTTTTCGTTGCATAGCAGTGGTGATGGTAAGGAAAAAACAATTGTGTCATGGACATTTTTTTTTTTTAGGGGGGGGGGGGACAAGTCTCACGTATACTATACTATTATGTGTGGAACATTTAAGCGTATTTAGGGTTATTGACCATAATTACATAGACCAATGTTTAATATTGCTGTCTATTGGGGAAAAGCGTAAAACACGCGTTCATTTTTAACTACGAATATTCATTTTTGCCTTTTTAAAGATATAAGAGCACAGTGTGGCTACTCGTCAATAAAAACATAAACATCTTGTCTGGAAATCAATTACCTGCAACACAGCCCCAATTTGGCCCGAAATAAGACATGCATGCAAACAAAGAATATCTTTTCAATAGAAAAAAAAGAATATTCGTAGTTTGTAATGAGCGTGTTGTAATGTACAATGTGAAACTGTCCCAGACATGTATTATTAACTGTTTGAAATATACACTCAATACCTTTTTTGTAATCAGTCTGGTCTTAATCAATGGCTGACTCAATAATGAGGTCGGTGATATGCGGAGGAGCGTTTAGATGCTTTTAAAAAAGATACAATACATGACATCTCGTAGTTTTAAGAGCTCTGACTTTCAGAAACACATTTCATTGAGGAAAACGTTCCTAAAGGCCCTTTCAGTTACGCTACTGGTATACATTTCTCAGTGCATGCATATGTGGATAAGATAGACCCTTTTCACCAATTCGGCTACCCAAATCTTCTAATTGATTGAGCTTCTCCTCGCCCTACACCCGCATTCTCATTTGTCGTCATATTCTGGACGAATGACACTCAAATTCACATACTGAACTCGACCAACAGTCATGTACGTCTGTGAAGAACAAGAAGAAAGTAAAAAAAAAAGAAGAAAAGAAACCGGTACATGTCATATTTTGAAACAAAACCAGTGAAGTGCATAATTATAGTAAAATTTTCCGGAGCAAATTTTTTAATTTTCGTTAAAAAGCCACCCGGGGGGAACGATCCATTTTAGCATTGGCGGCGCTTTCAATAGCCTTTAGAAAAACGTCCGAACATGACGCATATCAACATTATCAACATATCAGTTTATGACGGCCCATTCGCATTGGCCGATTATATTTTAAAAAAGGACAAACAGGACCTTTTGGGATTTTCCCCCCCCCCCCCCCGGCCGGGCACGGGCCTGTTTTACTTTTAGTTAGAGGGTAGTTTGCAATATTAACCGAACACAATTTACCATCATACACACTTTGTTCGATTGTGTCTAAAGTTGTAATCGGTTGATCATTCAATTCTTGCACGGGGATTGGTTTTACATAATTTTAACTCAAAACACTGGGCATTGGCTTCGTAGAATCACAACTCATGTCTATACTCACATGTTTGATTTGATTGTCAGCCATGTCACTGAGGACGAAAACCAGGTCATTAAAGGTTGGTCTCTTCTTCGGATTCTCCTCCCAACATTCACGCATCAGGGCATAACTACAAACGAGAAATAAACCAGGTCAGGAAAGGTTGGAATGCTATTTGCATCCCATACGAGCACTTAAACATCAAGGCAAATCTAGAAACAAGATATAAACATGGTTAGTAATGGTTGGTATGTTACTAGGTTCTCCTCCAATTATTCGATTGCATATCAATGCCTTAAAAGAAAATAGGTCAGTTAAAGCTGGTGTGATGTTTCGATCGACATTTACATCAATATTCTATTGCAAGGTTGCTATTGTTTTATAAAGTAATTTTGTTCTAAATGCCATCTGCAGACTCGTAGGGGGCCTACACGTTCAAAATCTCAACTGAAAAATCTTCTTTATCTAACGTGTTCGGGAGTATGCGTACACGTGCACGTACACATTACAAAATCTCAACTTCCCTATTTCCCTCAAAATCTGCACTGCATGTGCACGTTCTATTCTGGCGGAAGTATCTCTAGTACATGTATTATACAGGGCGGATCCAGGATTTTTTGCTGGGGGTTTCGGGATTTTTGTTCGTACACTTGCCCAAAAAGTTGACCCAAAAAATTGTTCGCCTGCGAAGGGGGAGGGGGGGGGGGGGGGAGGGGGAGGTACTTTTGTTGTTCTTAACCGTACACGCAAAATCAGACCCCTGCAGTGTTTATGCTTTTTTTTTTGGGGGGGGGGGGGTTCCACTCCAGACCCGGGCCCCAACAAGCAACAATATTTATAAAAAAAAAATAAAAACAACGAGCAGGGGGGGGGTTCGACCCCTCCCCCCCCCCTCTGGATCTGCGCCTGTTAGACTTTACCTTTTGTCATCACATTTACTCGGTTTGGCCATGCGGTAACCTCTTTTCAACTCTGCAGCCAGCCGCTCGCTTCTGATTGATGGGTAGGGGGTTCCACCTTGAGACACATTGAAAAATATCGCTTAAAGTTATCAAAGGTTCAAAAGTTAATTGTCTCCGTTCAAAATTTCTGGATTGATGTCATTATTTTGAAGAGGCACACAACGAAAGCCGGTGTAATAAGGAAGGAAAGTTAAGAAAAGAGAAATGAAACATGCAATAGAATTTTCCTAAAACTTTTATAAAATCAGACACTCAATATAATATATAACGTATAATATATACAACATAAAATAATAAAACATGACATGTCTCAAATAATTACCTATGCTTGCTATTTCCCACAAGAGAATCCCAAATGACCATCTGTCAAACAATAAGTTTTGAAAACCATTAAAAAGAAAGATCTTGTTTTTAAATGATATGTATATCGCCTTGCCTGTGTATCAAAATACAAACTTATGTGCATATAGCCCTTTGCCCGGTTGTGTGAAAAGGGAGGCTACGCTGGCAAGAGTCGGCTGCTTGAATGGATACTAATAGCTCAGCTTAGCAACCTCCATACGGCGCGAATGAGTCTTTGTTTTGTAAGGGTAGCCTCACATTTGTTTCGGTATGGCGAGACCGTGCGAATGCCCTCGAAAACCTGTAAATGTTAATGTCAGATACAAGGTCATGGCAATCAGCTCAATAAAAACAGGAAAAGTGGGCTTTTAGGGAAGGAAAGGGTAGATTCAGACTGAGAAGAGGACCATTTGATTAGCGTGTACTGTCTAAAAAATCTCATAGTATGCATGGACATATATTTCTCCCTCACTTCAGTTCTGAAAATTAAGCGAGATAAACACCCTTTCAAAAACCAACAGATAATCATCAGTCTGACCAATGAGTAGGCTATTGAAGTAAATAACTGATTAGAACATTCTACAAAAAATAAATGCAACTTACACATCACTTTTAGTCGTGAACGTCTGATACGTCACTGACTCAATGGCCAGCCAGCGAATGGGAACACGTCTCTATTAGAGAAAAAACAATTAAAAGGAATGTTTTATTTAATGCACATCGTGAAGTACCCTTCTTTAATGTCAATCAAGTATTTTCTTGAACCTTTTTCGGGTTATGGTTGTAACCACAACAAACTTATCGTGGACCGCAACCTATTTAACAAATACCACATAATGATTTATGTACGTGCATGCCTTGTTTCACCGTTCAAACTAAAGCAAAGAAAAGGCAAAGGTCAAAGGGATAAAACATCTATAATTTTCTTTTAGTTTGCGAAGGTTCTGCAAGGATAAAAACATCAGGCCTTCCTAACTTGTTTTCATGTATGTATTCCATGTTATTCCAGTTAGCAGGTAGTTTGTTTAGCAATATATTATTTCATAATGTATAATCAGCTTTAAAGATATGCCAGAAATCATTTAACAACATAATTACCCTCGACATCTGAACGTATACATCCTCCCCTCGCGAGAGTCCAAAATCAGAAACCTTGGCAATTAGGCCTTCTCCAAGTAAGATGTTTCTTGCTGCTAAATCGCGATGAATAACCTGTAAAATTAAACACGAAAACAAATTGCATATAATACTGTCGGGATCGCATTCTGCGTTTTTTTCTCCGAGCACATCTCCCATCAAACAGCAGTAACGACGGCGTATGTTCCATTTTAATACACACAGCGAATGCTGCATTGAACAGACCAGACATGTTTGTGTACAATGTTACAAGACAAAAATACCCCCGCTGCAGCAAGGTGTTCCATTCCCTTGGCAACATCCAGAGCAAACTTGACCAGCTGACCCGAAGACAAGGCATCCTCATCTGAGTCTGACTGTGAGCGAGCCGTCCGCAGGTAGCTGCGCAGGTCACCATGGGGAAGATACTCCAAGGCAACGTACAAAACTCCTTTAACCAAATATCAAGAACAACAAAGGCGCATGTGTCAGACCGAACAACTGCCAAACTATTCCGAGGTCGGCTCCTATATTTACAGAAGATGCTGCTTTCCTTTAAAAAAAAACAAGAGTAATCCAGTTCGATAATTTATTTGGTGTATTTTTATCAAGGGATTTAAATTTCTTGTGAAATATTTCTTGTAATTTGTTTAGCCCTTTATTATCATTGTCAAAAGTGTATGTATAAGCATGTTGTTCTATAGACAAGAAATGTCTGAGTTCCACATGCCAAGTGCTATAAAATTGAAAGGAATATAGTCACTGGTCACAATGTGTTCGCCTATAGATCATTTGAACTAAAGTCAGGACCCTCTTCTGCCCGCCACCTCTGACGTCGGGGCAATATTGATATATTGACGACTGCTGCATAAATATACACAGGTCATGTTGAATTAACCTCGTACAAGACGTGAGTGCGGCGCGACGAGGCTTCAAAGAAATCAGCCATACCAGGATATTCAGATATGCCAGTAGTATAAAGGGGGGGGGGGGCATTACGTCTACCTTTCGTTCAATCGGAAAATGAAACACTGTGTTTAACTCTGAATACCTTGATGCTTGCAGGCACCGAGTAGCGAGACGATATTTGGATGATTGCCAATCAAGGTCATCGTCCGCAGTTCATCGGTGAAATCATCTCTTTCGCTGTGAGATGTATTACCTAATGCCACAAAATACATACAACACATTATCAAGAGTGGCAAGACTTGAATCGTGTTGTAATGCTTTTTAAAACCTCCTCTATAGAATGAGGTTCCCAACAAATTAAGATTTCAAGTTGCGAAGTGAATACCAAAATCACTCGCTGTTAAAACGAAATCGACATTGCATTCATTTCTCAGTTGTGTGCTTCACCGATAGGCAGTCGTATTCTCACTGAAAATGTTTGTTGCGGTCGTCTTGTTACGATGCATGACATACCGTTGAACACAACTGTTCACTCTAGTGTGCAGGCATTCACGTTTATTTTCTTCCGTTGAGTGAACAGCACGGACGAATTGCATTGATAGGATTGACCTCTGAGCGAAAAGCCCAATCAATTAAACCTGCAAAGCGCTCTTCTTTACCTCGTAACCTCTTGATTGCTGACACTGTGAACTCGCCGTCAACTCTCACAGCACCTGATCGCACTTCACCAAAGTTCCCACTGCCCAGCACTCGCTCATCAATAACGAGGTCGCTCCAAGGAACCGCCCATATCTCAGCCCAAGGCGGGAGATCATCATCATCATGGAAGATCAGGGGTCTTTCCTCCTGTGGTGTGATCTTGTCTTCATACTCGTGCTTAACCTGTGGTGCTATTCGGTCCTCGTATTTTGGTTCAGCTTGTAGTGTACGTCTGTCTCCATGTTGACTTATCGGGGTGATTCTGTCTTCATAGGAAGTTCCTTCTTTGGAAGTCATCAAAACACTCATATCCTGTCAAGAGCCAAAAACATGTTTGGTTTCGTGACGCGTATGCCGCAGGGACAAATAATACGGGGAGTAACTGTGTATTAAAATTATTCCGAAATGAATCTATTTCAACTGATTAATGTCTTAATCTACTTGACCTGCGAACAGAGTAGAGAAAGTTGTTGGTCTTCAGCAAACCAATTTCTTTTAATAGTAAAACAATTAATATGATTAAAAAGGTAATGAAACATTGGAAAGAGGAGAGGTATTGTTTACCATTTCCTTTCTTTCTCAATGGATGGCTAATTTTTTTTACATGTTCGCAAACAGCTAAGAATATTTAAACTTGACTTTTTTTTTAAAGGGAACGCATATTTTCCCTGTTATTGAAATGTGTTTAAGATAAGGATTTTTAGGAAATGCTTTAATACTCTCTGTTAAAATGGGACAGCAGTTTGGAACTAAAGCCACTTCGGCCCTCCGCTCCAATTGTAGAACTGCAATTATTTGCCGCGTTAGTAACCATTCATAAAATCTTATTGGAACTCACTATTTGGACAGGTGGCCTGGTGTGCCTACCATTTTGCACGTTCTGTGATCCGCTGCGATTCCTTCTCAACCTGACTGCATACACCACGACAGCAATGACTAGCAATGTGCTCAATATAATTATCACGCCAATAAACACTGCACTGCCACCCTGAAATATTTCTGCGTGAAGAGAAACGAAACATTTACCTTGCTATAGAAATTTGAATGAGTTGAATGTTTTTATTGATTGCTCCTGTTTCAATTTACTGATACTGATATTGTCAATAACATACTAAGGATATGCATATCGTATCGAGCTGTTGGTGAATATGCCAAAAACAATTACTGCTCGCCTTGCCATCGACAATTACAGGGGGTGGCAATTTGTTTGGGACGTATGTATCGACCTTTTTTCCCATACTGCAGCATCTGCAAATTTTTCTAGGTCCTCAAAGGACTCCCCCTATTTCGGTCTTCTTCCAATCTTAAAAACAGGAACGCAAACAAATGCTTAAACCAAACAAAATAAATTATCATAAATGTTTCACTTACGTTTTTCCGTATCAATGCAAATGCGGAGCCTGGCTGTAACCTCCAGTGGTTCAGTATTATGGCCAACGAGACGACAGGTCAGGCTGGTTGCTCGCCACTCAGTCCCCTTACTGTTTAATGTGAACCTGCTGCTGACGTTGACCAATCCACCTGTGCCAGTAGTTTCCTTCATGTAACCCCTTTCCTCCTTCGATTCCCCGAGGATCCAAGTGATGTGCCAGATGTCAGATTTGGTGTCTCGGACGGTGCACTCAAAGGAACGACTCACATCCGGCTGGACACAGATTGATACGTTGTCGCTACCAACCATAGCGCCAGTCAACAGATCAGCCAAATATACGGTAGACTTCAGAGCTGGGCCATTTCGGAAAACGGAGACAAATTCAAGTGAATTTCATTTAAACAGACATTAGAAATTCACTTTATGTAATAATGAAATAAAACTGTGACCGAGCGTATGTTACGGACCACTATGTCCGCATGACCCATTATGTCCCCTGGCACTTCCAGGCCCATTATGTCAAACCAATTATGTTCGCAGACTCACTGTGTCCGCAGGCCCATTATGTTCGGACCACATGGTGTCCGCAGGCCCATTATGTCCGCAGGCCCATTGTGTCCGCAGGCCCATTGTGTCCGCAGGCCCATTGTGTCCGCAG
>JAULKO010295847.1:0-15032 GCA_032356045.1 Mediaster aequalis | reverse complement strand
TATGACTTCAAGTACTTTGTTTATTTATTTTGTTGCTAGATGACGAAAATGGATCAATATTAGTTTGACATTAGGTTCAGGTATAAACTTAACATTTCTTTATCAGATTATAAATAGCCGTCGGTCGAGGCCGGGTTGCAGACATTTGGAAGGGCGTATAGCCATCATGGATGCAGGTGATGCATCCTTTTTATGGAATGTTTTCAAATATCAACTGAACAAGATTTTTTACAAAATGATTTTAAGATAATTTCCTACACTTTCCGTAGACACAGAAACATACCATGAGTGCACTTTGTTATTAAACATGGGATGGATCACAAAAAAACCTCTGTATTCTTGCATTATCCTGTTCATGTGAGATGATACATATCATTCCTGTTTTCTATTAAGTTATATGATGAACGTGGTGTGCATGTGGAATAGAGTTTCAACAAGTCCTATCCCCACTGTTATCTTCAAGTCGACAGTCATGTTGTTGGGTTTGTTTGCACATATCCCATAGAAGCCCAGGCCTGGCGCGCCGGCGAACTGCCTAGTGTTTGTTACTTCTGAAACGTGGTCGGAAAGTCCCTTTATGGCCGGACAAGGCCGATAGAGTCGAAGGTTTCATTTCCAACACCACGATGCACCTGTCACTTTCAACCTTTATTTCGCCATTCCGAAGGTGTTTTATGCCCTTTAGCAATCTGATGTTTTTATGCTAATGTATTTACATATCCATGACGCATTGAGCGATATGTCATTCAAGCCATGAGCTTAAGTATCATCGCTGATTTGTGCAAACAAAATGCTATAGAAGGGTGAGTTTTCAGCTATTTGTGGTACGTACGGACGCATATGCGATCTAATTATTCAAGTTTTACACTTTTGGATCGGACACGCATACGCGCGCGCCATTCACTGTGCACACACAATTCTGCTGTTCATGAACACGCTAAAAGTTCACGTGAATAGGACCACGCGCATGGGGTGCCTTTTCAAACGAAAATGCTTCTGGCACACAATGTGTTTTAACCATTTTGCCCATTCTTTTCGCTATTTCTGTTATAAGTTGCCCTTCCTTCCTGGCCCCTTTAAGCAAGATGAGATTGGCTTTTAATGCTCATAAACTAACAATTTTACTTGTTAAACTACTGTTCAAAAAATGGAAAACTTATTTTCCACTTCGGCCCTATTCACGTGACCAGTGGCGGCGCCCAGTCAAAACATACGTAAAACACGCGTGTCCGATCTAGTTATAAGTTCTAGTTATAAGTCCGATCTAGTTATAGGTATAAGTTGTATACTTGCACCTAGTAAACCATGCTTACTTAACACGGAATACTTCATGATCTGTCGTCCCATGGAAATGCAATTCTCAGTTACTTACCGTCAAGATTTAAGCATGAAATTTGAAAGCATAAGACTTGTTTTAAACATTGCAAAGACTACATTCATTATTTACGTCAATTTCTGCAGTATAAAGTTTTGTGTGAGGGTAAAAAGGAGAAAAACGGTTCACGATATATGTTTTTACATACCAAAATTTCCCAGCTTTAAGCCGGAGTAACAAATGAATGCGCGTCACACAAACGCGCGCGCGCGCGTATTACGTAGCCACTTACGAAGAGGATATGAACTTCATTACCTTTTGTACCTAACACGCTCTCTCCATCGCGTATCGGCTTAGAACAAACATTGATATGGAACCATTGATCTCCGTTTTTTAATGGAGATCTATGTATGGAAAATGGAATCAAAATACTAGATCGGACCCGTGTGCATACGCGCCATTCACAGAAACGTTTCGGTTCCTCCTTGGACGCGCAAAAAGTTACGTGCTGGAGGCAAATTATTCAACGCAAAGGTGGCATAATTAATGAGTACCGTGTACGAATTTCGTACCTTGTATGAAATGGACGTGGGTAATGAACGGAGCCTTTTCCCATACATAATGTTGAAAACAAGTCCACGTTAAGTAGGCGTGGATTATGTTGAAATGACGTCTCACTTACGAATAGAATAGTAATTTGGCTGGATTTGTATGATAACATCCAGCTCCGACGCGTTGTGATTAAACAACTTCCAGCTGACCCAACCCACCTCCTCTGGAACCGCCCCTGCCCTCTCTACTGTAAAGATGTAATTCAATGCGATACCACCGTTATTTGTGGAGGTTTTTGCAACAGGTGCTTTGATAGATAAACCCCAAGGACTTTGTACTTGTTTATTGAGTTGCTTTTAGTTCAGGACGAAAATAGATCAATAACAACGCTTTGCAATTTCGGTTCAGGTAATTTATCAACAATTTATCAGAGTATACACAGTCATGGATTGATGGTTGCAGACAATAGCAGGTGCATAAATACCACACAACATCACACAACATTGGTACAGGGGACAAGATCTTCAATTAGCAATTAAACAGCTCCAAGAAATTAATGATTTCTAAAACGATGTCAGGAATTACACATTAATAACATTAGGATGGGAGATTTGTTTGGCTTTCTGTGGACGCAGAAACATAATAAGTGTATACTTTGTTATTCATTAAGTTAACAGGATAGCGATTCTGTTCACATATAACAACCATACATATATAGTCACTTGGCCGATTTATGGAAAGCTAAAATGCCATGAAGTCGTTACAAGTTGAAATCGTTCAGCCTTGGGACACTTTTTGGCTCAAGTTTCTCAATGATTATGGTTAATTTTTTAACTTGTTTTTCATCAGTCACTTTCTGTTGGAAAGATACTCATGCGTGTCTTATTTGGGGCCAAATTTGAGGCTTTATTGCAGGTAATTGATTTTTAACAAAGGATTTTAATTTTTACAGCCCAACTTCGCTGCTATATCTTTAACAATTGCAAAAATTACAAATGACGGTTGAAAATGAACGTGTTTAAATATAACAACAAACTAGGTGAATTGATTTGAGAAATTGAGTGTACAGTATTTGTTAGATACGGATCCAGACTGCAGTATCAGGGTAAAAAACATTAGTTGGAAAGTGTTATGGGAAAATTATTGTAGGACAAAATATCGCCAAAGTAGCGTCCTGAGTAGGAGTGGCCGCACTCAAACCAAGATTACAGAATAACGTCTTAAACGTATAATTAATGACATTATACTTAAAGATTATAGAAAATATCGGGGGCCGGAGGGCACCAATCCCGGTGAAAATTCACATACAGCCAGGCTCAGAGTTGAACCCTAACTTATATTTGGCTTCAACAACAAGATCTTGCGTACAAATCAGCTCAAGGGCTTTGTTTATTTGTTTTGCTCGCATGAGCTGGAATCTTGTGACCGTTGTTAATCAGATAAATGCATCCGTTGGCGTTTAATAAATAAATGTTTACCTCTGTTACTGGTAAACCCGGAACCATGTTTAAAATATTTCATGCTACTTTGCTTGGTTTGTCACTCTTTTCAGAAATATTTATCAAAAAAGGTAGAATTTATAAACGGAAATGTATAAATTCAAGTTTGTGGTATAAAGGGCCTCGTCTCGTGTTTATTTATATGGTTTTCTAACTGTTTATACGTGGCAGGTAAAAGGGAAAACAAGAAAAGGCTCAAAATGTAAGAAAACAATGACTTTTGCATGAACATTTAATTGTTAAAGTTAATTCGTTCATGCATCAAGCAAACATTTCTGTCGTCACGTTGCAAAGTAGGTGAAATAAAGAAGCAGACAGCCGCAGCAGTATCTTGATCAAAGGCACTAACAACATGACATAATTATGGCACGGGTTGACCTGAACAAAAAAATGCATCATACAAATAAATTGAAAGAAACAACAGTGATCCCAAAGATGTTGATATGCTCGTCCAACCTTTTACCGTATCAGGACCGGGGGGACAGTGTCCCCCCTACCAATTCGTTTTATAACCCGGAACGCTTCTGCGGATGGACGTGACATTTTGTGATTTTTTCCAAAATTGTATTCAGTTCGGTACCAAATCATGACAACCAATTTAAAAAGCATGGTGGCCATGTGTTTTCGCTAGTTATGTGGAAATTCATGGAAAAGGTTACTTGTAGAAATCAGAAACATGGTCTGGTACCTAAACTCACCTAATTTTGAGTTTGGGTGAATAACGGTTGTCACGTGCCAATCCAACACAGGAATCCAAGATGGCCGCCATCGACACGAATAGCCTTTTACCATTTTGATGCTGTTTGAGCACTTTTCAATACTTTTTGAATTTGTGTGGCAGTTTTTGTACTTGGAAATTATAACTAGTTATACTATTCCAACACAGCTTGTTCAAATTAGTCACAGTATCACAATTACTGAGAGTTTGAATCGGAGAAGGACTTTCGTATCTTAAGATTTTGCAACCTTTCCAACATATAACATACAGTTATATATACAGTTGGCCAACGTAACAGGCACTGATCTGAAATTACGTTATACAATAACACATTTTGTTTTTTCCTGAATTATGTTTTGTTTATAGAGAGATTGCAGACAAAATGAATGCTAGCAACAGCCTGATCCGACGCATGCGTGTTGTGCTCATTTCCGTTGATTATCTTCGAAGCCAGTTTTCTCTTAACTTTATTTACATGATCTCAATTCTTAGACACTAACGAAACTCTGTACCCCAGATGTTATCATTAATCAATACCAATACAGAAAAAAACAAATCGATTTTTCGCTCATCAGTGGTTTCGGTTTTTCACTTTAAATGAGATGTCTACCTTTCCACATATACTATATTTTGTTCAGCTGTTCAAGAAGATTTTAAACGGGACAGTTTGCTCGCCCTATAAAACTGAAGCTGTTCCTGTTTTGTTTCATTCCAGCGTACGGAAAAAGACTACTTCTTTGAGAATACCCGCCGACATGAACAGCTGCAACATGGAGCAAGTAAGTCTACGACAGTGGGATGAAGACAGGGTCACCACGGGTGTCGTCTACAATCACTCACTCGCCAAACTCATCAGCAGGAAGTCAAAAGCCAGATTAAGTAGAAAGCAAGCTTTCCTGTCGGTGCTTGACTACAAGAAACCCTCACCTAGACTTCAGACTGATGAGAGGGTATCAACTCAAGAATATACAAAATGTAAACCTGACAAGGAAAGGTAGGCAGCATGTATGGATATTCAGATGTTCATTTCCTTGCAGAATATTGACAAATGAAAACATTTTTGAATAAAAAAAATAATTACGACAAAATTGACAAGAACTTCCAAATTGTTGATATTATTTCTTTTGATTCAGTCCCACTGAAATGAATCAGAAGTTGCAGGTCTTTGTCCGGGGACCCCTCATCACAAAAACACTTTGTCTTCAACTGGATCCGGGGACATCCATCTCGTCTTTGAAGAAGTTGATACAGAGCAAGATCGGAATCGCGCCTCCCGATCAACATCTTTATATCGGGAGAAACTTCCAGGTACGCGGTGTACGTTCCATAATAGTCAAATAGTCAAAAATTCAATGCACTACACAGAGTAGTTGTAACAGTTAAAAACAGTCACTTTGATTGAATTTGACTGTTGGCACAGCTGTGTGAAAGTTTTCTGCTAGAGCAGGAGGGTTAATCATCGTATTTCCGAAACATCTCCTATATACGGTGAACATTTATTTATTGTGCTACTCCTGAAATGCTTGTTAGGTTTACACCGTATAAGTCAGAGTTCAACATCCTGGTTGCTTCTTGTCAGTGAAATTTGGAGCGCCTAATTTTAGGTCCTGATTATTTGGGGCACATGAATCAAAGAAAAGCTTATTTAGTTTAAAGGTTGATCTATTGTTTTTATTAACTCGAAGACAAAACAAAAACATACAATATAAATACATCTTTCACAATAAAATTAAAACTAACTTTGATTAAATTAACTATACAGTTTAGATGGGTTTGTGCTTAAAACCAGATTAAATTCCCTTGATTATTCTAGCCTCTTGCTTTAATTTCTTTTCAGTCTTTTTTTTACCTTGTTATAATTACTAATTAGTAGTCGATTTCTCGCCAGCTTTGTGACTTGCTGTCTCTTGCTGATCATGGAATACAACAAGACCAGAACATCGAGCTACGAGCTGGTGGCCTATTGGGCGGTGGACTTGAAGGTAAGTACCGCAGAACAGACACTAGTTGGATGACTTCATTTGAAAATACCGGAAAAGCTGAAACAATCATTCCTTAATTTTTAAAGCATAAATTATCATGTTTCATATCCAGGGCATATCATTAATTTAGCTCACCCGTCTCTCGTCCCGTTAAGTTTCCTCTCGTATAATACGTCTGATAGGTTTTCGTCTCAACAGTTTGTAAAAGCTACCGCTCAAAGACAACTAATACCAGCAGGGTTAAGCTCAAATTGTTGGTGAGTCCTCCTCGATAAATTATGGGTGCACTCCTGCTCTGCACGTTTGTGTCTCGGCATGTCTTGTCTCCATTAGCGTAAATCCAGGGTGGGGGTGGGGCGTATATCCCGCCACTTTTTGGCCGGGGATGGCCCATAGGCGGGGAATACGCGGGGATCCCCCCGCCCAGATTTCCCTGTACCATGGAAAAAAATAGGCGTATTTTGCGACACAATTTGCAGAACTTAAAACCATGTGATAAATAATTTGCATCGTTGGTTGTGCGACCATGTTTACAGCTGCATATGTATATTATGGTATACGTTTTTGAAGAACGCCATCAAGTTTGTGATAACCCTTCCCCCCCCCCCACCCGCTTATCAAAATATTTTGCAGGAAGAAATTTGTGGAGGTTTGGTCGTGTTTTGGGGAAATTCTTGTGTTCATCCCCCTCACTTTTGGACATGGATTTACGCCACTGCTTGTCTCGCCTCGTTTCAACAGTTTGTAAAAGCTGCAGCTCAAAGGCAACTGACCCTAGCAGCGTTGACTTAAATTTAAGACAATGAATTGTGTTCACTGCTCTGCATTTCAGAAGTACTCAGCGATAAGTACTTCATAACATTGTCTGAGCAGCTTGGAAAATGCTGGTCGGTGCTGGCCATCCACTTAGAGTTCTCAGCTGCTGAAGTAGAAACGTTCGAGAAGGATAACCCAGGCGACCTGCGTCGACAGTGTTTCAGAATGCTGGTCGCCTGGCGGCAAAGGCAGAATGACTCTGAAGAAGCTCATCATACGCTGAGAGACGCTCTGCAAGAAACGCACCGTCACGACTTGGCGTTGGAAGTGCCAGGTAAGATTGAAAAATAAAGGCACCCGCATGGATAACGTGATACTGAACAGGCAGGCTGGGTGGCGCTGGAAAGCAGACCATAAATCTTAGCGTTTTCCGATTCAGCACATTCTGTAGACTGCATGGCTATTATTCTTTCAATTAACCATTCGCCCCCCCCCGAAATTTAATTTGTGCACAAAAACATACAAGCCTGTTGCATTTTTTCCCTGAAGTGCCCCCCCCCAGAAAAAAAAGGGGGCACCCTCGGATGCCCCCCCCCCCCCACGCAAATTGGACCCTAGCTCCGCCGCTTGAATGAAGCATAAAATGAACTTAAACTTAACGAAATTCCACATTTCAGGAGAAACCGGGGAGTCGACCCAGAGTGCCAGTGCACATTCCATTAAACTCAGTCGGGAAGGTAATCGTCGAGAGGGTTTTGGTGGGTGACATTTTGCTGCTGTGAGTAAATGAACCGTGAAAGTCCACATAAATCCACACCTTAAACTGCGTGCCCATCCAAAGTGCGAAAGCGGATATCAAATCGTACTTCTTCCTTTTTTTAACCAATCGGGACGTCTCCAATGAGGCTAAACATGCTGCAGAAGAAAGCAAACATTAAAAAAAAACAAGAAAAGTATTGATACTTTACGAAAGATTGTACAAATTAAGGAAATTTTAGAATTTTCCAATGAAAAAAAAATCATGGGCCAATATTTAAACATTTCTTATTATAGTCGGGGCAATGACTGCAGGTGTCTGTAAACAACTTGGTGGAGAAACCTCTGTAAGTGCAATCTATGAGGTTTTCAGCTGCTGAAGCGTTGCGTAACAAGTGCAGCAGTACTTGGTTCCTTGTGGATGGTCAATGAAATAGTAAAAAATGTTGGAGGGATAATACAAGAAATACGTCAGTGTTCGATAGAATTTTTGCTGCAATTCTTTTCCCGTTATAACCTGGACAAGTTAAATGAAAGCTGTTCAAGCGGGCAGTTAGCAGCGAACTCTCGAAGATTCTTATCACGGAGGACATCAAAAGAGCTGCAGGTTGTGATGATCTCACCTTTGAAGTAGAGTTCCCAGAGAGCGAGTACAAACGAGGATGCGAATATTTCAATCTACTTGATAAGTTCGAAAGTAATCTGAGAGGTTTAGAACAGTATTTTCACTATGAAAATAGGTTTAGAAAATTACCCAAACGATCTCACTGAATGACCCAAACGCCTGCGTGATGATTGTGAATTTAAATTTGAAAGGCAATTTAAGTAACGGACTCAGTGAAATATAATTATCAGTGCGGATGGGATTGTTTTCTAATCGTTGCATACACGGACTTCGAATCCTGTAACTAAGTTAATTGCTGGCCAATTTTCAGATGCGACCTCCGGGCAAGAAAAAACAATGGACATGGATGCGCCAGGAACTAGTGGTGAGTTGGCGTATTGTTTCTTTGTTTGTTATCGAAGTCATGTATGGTTTTTCCCCCTTTGAACAGGAGACTACTTGGTAGTTGTAAACAAGACAATATGACAAACAGTCAAGTTGTCATCTTTCGTTATCTTTTCGTGTCAGTAATGCCTTTTTTAATACACTGTGATCACTTGCGCGTTTTTATTGTAAACAACTGAAATCAGCGCCCCTATCAAATTCCTGCGTATGGCCTGTGTAAGAAGTTTTCTGGCCACGCCTATTTTTACAATGGAAAAGTCTGTAAAGTTTTAACTCCTGCAGTTGCATCTCACTGAGTAGATTAAATAGGCCACTTCAATGTGCACTCATGCAGCCCAGCAGCATTTGTATGCGCTAGCCAGTGTAGGAGCATGTAGCAGCTAGTTTGATTGTTGCAGCAGAGTGTGATTAACTTCTGTGGAGTGCACTTAGGTGCATAGTAGTTTAAATGATAAGTAAAACAGATTGGTTTGACAATAATAACTAGCGACTTGTTTTGACAACTATTGTGACGGATAGATGGATGGAAGATGGGATGAAGTGTGTTTGGAAAGCACTTGACGCATGACCCCCTCACGGCCCCTCTTGTCTAAACAGACTTTAAGTATGGTGTCGCGCGCAATGTTGGAATCTTGACAAATTTGGAATTTGCCTATAAGGTCAAAGCGGAATTCCAATACTACGCGACAAAGTGGGAATGCAACGTACGTGTGTTCATGAAAGAACTTACAGCAACTCATTACTAAATGTAATCTGTGGACATTTGCCGGATACGGGGAGGGGGTGTTTTAAAGTAATCTTCGGTAACATTTCGACATTACGCTACTACTGAACCTGGGCAAAGTGGAAAGCAAAGGTGAATTATATTAATTTCGAGGCAAACGGAGCTGTTTAGAGTAATTAATGTCAAGTCGGAATGTTGCTGATGATTAACTTAAACATCCACTTGAAGATTTCTTTGCCATGAAAGGGACTGCAATTGGCAGAACGAGAAAATGTTGCTTATTGAAAGGTTAGCGATACAAAATTCGAATTGTTTTCAAATGTTTATCACGATTGATTTATGGAAGCTTTGAGTCATTCCCACTTTGCCGGGCAGTGTTGGAATAACCACTTTGCCCGCGACAATGACATTATGACAGCTTGCAGAAAACAGGCCCGTAGCCATGGGGCGTGTCGGGGGGGGGGGTCGGACAACCCCCCTCCCCGTGGTTCGAGGTCCGTTTTTTTAAAGGTCGGTTTTTTTCCAAAAGGAAGAGGCACCAGGGACGTCGATATGGACGACCGATAACATCGTTCGTAATAATTCTGAAGGAAAGGCGCCCTCAGGGGCAAAAAGAGTCCCCCCCCCGCTTTTCAAATTATTTTCCGGACGGAAATTGTTGGGGCTTCACTTTTGGGTTTTCCCCCCTTTTTTTCCTCTTTTTTTGGGACGCACACTGGACAAATGTCCACTTTTCCCAGAAACGACCCCCCACCCTTCTCGAAGTCTGGCTACGGGCCTGTAAAACGTAATAAGTGCATGTTTTCAACACTCGGATAACTATTTCAATCGTTTCAGGAGTAAAATCTACAGGGAAAAGAGCACCAGCTACTGATGGAGATGATGGAGAAGAGGGAGAACCGACCGTAAAAAAGAGAAAAGGTAAAAATAGTAAAACAGAAAACAAAACCGATTGTGGCCTGCAGTGGTTTTAAATGCCGACAAGATACACGGAAACTTTTTTCGTGAACACCCTTCAGAGATTAAAGTCGTTTATTGGAATGTTAAACGAGTGGTCCTGATACTCGTTATCGCACTGTGTTCACGGTAGTATATACGGGATGTGACTGCAACATTTTTCCGAGATTGAAATAGGTACATGCGTTGATTAATTATTTGTATTGCTGATTACGTGATACTATAGTGTTAAGGAGAAGATTCTTATGCGGTTTTGAACCCATCTGGGAGATCATGATGCTTGTGTTCATGTGCACTTTTCTTGAAAAGCCCGTCGTGAGCGAAGCCTATGATGTACGCGTCACGTGACCCATTGGCACAGACTTTACAACTTATTGAATGCGTGCGCTGAGGAAAAAGATTATCTTCACGTGGTTTATCGGCAGAGGGAGGTATTTAAACCCTATCAGGACAGGGGAGGGCACAATGTGCCCCCGCCTATATTTTGTTCTATATCTCCAGAAGCATTCTGCCGATTGGCATGAAATTTTGTGATTTTTCTTAACTTTTATCGGGGGTTAGTTTGGTAAAAACAATTGGAAGGGTCCATGGTTGTCATGGCAACGACTTGTTGTTACCATGGTACCCTTATTTTCATGATTTACATAAACAAATGGCTATTTTCGTGATTCAATTGTATCACCTTGCTTCTTTCTTCTATTTGTTTGGGTTGTGTGACTAATTACTGTCATCTTGTCATCCGCAATGCATTTCGGGGTTTGAAAATGGCCGCCATTACTGGCGGCCATTTTGAATTTGACTTGCTCTGACTGCCATTTTGAATTTTTTTCCAGATTTTGACTTTTTGTTGGTGTCTGATTTACCTAGACAAATAATACGTTATACTGCTTTCTTCCAATTACATGTGCTATACCGAATTGACATCTTTCAATGAAGTAAACAGCACATAATCAGCTATTTTTCATATTTGACTTAAATAATTTACAAATAAATGTTTTATCAATAAATAAAACAAAATGCTGCAATAATCTGTAATTGAATTGAAGTACAGTACTAAAATTATCATCTAACAGTTTCTAATGATTTGAAAAGGAATATACACCCCGAAAATGCCAAAATCTATTAAACAAATCATGATTTTGATATGACCCCAAAAGTGCCACAGCGCCCTCTAGTGACGGTCAAACGCCAACTTCCAACGTCATCTTATATAATTTGTATCAAGGGACATTGTGTACCAAGTTTCATATCAATCGGCAATTGATTATGGAAAATACATAGGGGGCAATATGTGCGCCCCCCCCCCCCCCCCCACACCGGTCCGGAGAAAGCCCCAAAAGCGCGGTCCTGAAAGCGTTAAAGTAATCATCGGTACCATTGCGCTACTACTGGACCTGGGCAAGGTGGAAAACAAAAGTGAATTATATTATTTTCGAGGCAAATGGAGATGTTTAGTGTAATTACTGTAAAGTCGGGATGTTGCTGATGTTTTTTAATTTAAACATCCACTTGAAGATTTCTTTGCCAAGTATTGCAATTGGCAGAACGAGAAAATGTTGCTTATTGAAAGGTTAGCGATACAAAACTCGAATTGTTTTCAAATATTTATCACGACTGATTTATGGAAGCTTTGAGTCATTCCCACTTTGCCGGGCAGTATTGGAATAATCACTTTGCCCGCGACAATGGCATTATGACAGCTTGCAGAAAACGTAATAAGTGTATGTTTTCAACACTCTGATAACTATTTCAATTGTTTCAGGAGTAAAATCTACAGGAAAAAGAGCAACAGCTACTGATGGAGATGAAGGTGAAGAGGGAGAACCGACCGCCAAAACAAGAAAAGGTGAACAATAATCAAACGGAAAACAGAACCGATTGTGGCCTGCAGTAGTTTTAAGTGCCGACAAGATACATGGAAACATTTGGGGGAACACCTTATCGTGATTAAAGTCATTTATTGGAATGTTAAACGAGTGGTCCTGATACTCGTTATCGCACTGTGTTCATGGTAGTATTACGGGATGTGACTGCAACATTTTTCCGAGTTTGAGGTACATGTATAGATTAATTATTTGTATTGGTTATTACGTGATATTTGGGTTTGAACTCATATGGGATGATGCATATGTTCATAAGCATTGCACGTTTCTTGAAAAAAATCCTTTCGTGAGCAAATGGAAACCTATGATGTACCCGTCACGTGATCCATTGGCACAGACTTGACAATTTATTGAATGTCGTGCGCTGAGGAAAAAGATCTATCTTCTCGTGGTCTGTGGGCAATGGAACACAGTTAATTTAAACCTATCGGGACCGGGGGCACAATGTGTCCCCCCCCCACCGAACGTTTTATAATAACCACACAACGCTTCGGCCGATCGACGTGAAATTTAGGGACTTTTCCTAACTGTTATCGGGGGTCAGTTTGGTACCAAAACCAAATTTCTAGGATTTCCATGGTTACCAGGGCAACCGATTTAAAAACCATGGTAACCGTGAAATTGAGCTATTTATGCGGAAATGTATAGACAAAAATTATAATGGAGGTCAAAAACATGGTTTTGGTATCTGAATCTACCAAATATTGACTTTCAGCAAATATCCAATGTCACATGACTTACCGTAATGCATTATGGGAATCCAAGATGGCTGCCAGCGATGCGAATACCCTTTCACCATTTCGGGCTTTTTTGGCATATTTTTATTATTTGTTCTTAAATTTTTAGGCAGTTTTGGACTGGGAATTTATAGCTAGCTATGTGATTGCCGTCATTACAACATTTCGATGAAAAAAGTCCTATTTTTGAGGTAAAATATCCCCAAATCATGATTCTTCCCCAAAATTACCCCAAAATGAGTCATAGCGCCCCCAGCGGTGACCTTGGATGTAGAAAAATGGATTCTAATGATAGATAATCATACAAATAATATGTGCAAATTGTGAGGGCATTTGAATAAAAATTGTAGAAACTAGGCCAAAAATACTGATGAGTGACCAAAAGTAGGCAAAAAATTGGTAAAACGCCCACTTGCGGTCACGGCAGTGCAATCAAATTATGCCATCGTATAGATTACTGGCCAACACACGTCTCTCCCAAATTTCAGATAAAAAGAACAAGGCATATGGAAATTACGGAGGGAGGGGGTATTGTTCCATACCTTCAATAAGCGTTATATTCCTCAACGATATTCGCCAGAAAACATCCTGGCAAAATTTAACATTAAACTCTATGTTCAACTCTTTTCATTACAGGGGAACAGTTAAGCAATGCGTACTTCATGGGATTATCACATAAGCTTGGACAAGGTTGGAAAAAGTTAGCCATCGTCTTGGGGTTCTCAGATGCTGAAGTTAGCACATTCCAGGCTAACGACAGTGACGTCTGCGAGCAGGGACGCAATATGATGGTTAAGTGGTTGCAAAAACAGGAAAAGCCCGAAGAAGCTCCTCAGAAACTGAGAGACGCTTTGAAGGAAACAGGCCGTGTCGACTTGTCGTTGGAAGTACCAGGTAAGGTGAACTATATTTATAGGAAGTAACATGATGCAGATTTAACAAACTATCCAATAAACACGAGTTATAAACTGGGCCCATTTCCGAATAGGTGAGCAATAATGTGAAATAGGAAAGGGTCACAATAGACCCTTTCCATGGTACGCCATCTGGAAAGTCAAAGCGAGGCAGTTAACACGAACAAAATGGGCTGCTTGTTTATTATTGATTTTTTTTAAAAATTCTGGTAATGAAATCAAGGATCCCTCAAAAGTACACATATAGCACTGTAAGCTAGCAAGCCTGAAGAAACCTGTGGGGAGAAAACGATGAAGAAATATTCAATTTTAGAGGTGGGAGAAAAACCCCAGAATTGTATTCTGGGGAAACCGATGGAATCAGGCAGGGACTGAAAAGCCAATCCACATGTTAACCCAGGCGGGATTCGAACCCGGGTCACAGCGGTGGAAGGCGAGGAAAATACCATTAGGCTAACAGCACTACTGCTGTGTAGCACGGTATACGATACTACGAATGACTCTGGTTTTGATCCCAGGAAACACTTTTTCACAAGGCTACAGCAGATGACAGTTAAGCTTAGAAAAGCATGGATAATAACAAACAGTTGTCGAGAAATCGGTTGACATTTTACAGGTAAGCTATGCATGCGTGAATATTTCGTGTTAAAGCCAAACCACGATCCGTTTTTCGCATAAACACGATATAATAAAAATAAAACACATGCACATTACACAATGTAATGATTTTGATGTTTCGGAGAAATTTAATTTTGTCCGGAACTTAAAAATCTTAGAAAATAATCATCGATCCTTGTTCAGAACTGTGTAAAAACACACCGCAAATCCTCTGAATTCAAGACTTTTAATTGGGAGTTTTTTGTGCAAAATAGGCTAGAAAAGTGTCTGACAATGTTATTGCAATGTCAGATGTTCTTGGCTATTGTGTTCAGTGCATGGTCACTCATATACATAGTGTACACGTACATACACGTGTGTTAATTTATGACTCATTTAACACGGATTTTACTGACTGACTGACATAAATATTCAATTAAAAAGGTTGTGACGTTTTTAGACAGTCAACTAGAGTTGGTCAACTAGAGTTTTTCCTGTTCGTGACCTTTTATGGTGGGGTTCCAAGCAGGCCCGTACTCGGGAGGGAGCGGGGGTGCCGTACGTAACCCCGCCCCTAATTCCCAAAGCAGGCCCGTAGCCGGGGGGGGGGGGTCGGGGGGCGGATCCAGTGGC
>JAULKO010295845.1:0-90592 GCA_032356045.1 Mediaster aequalis | reverse complement strand
ATGGCTCCGCGGGTAGGACTCGAACCTACGACCCGGCGGTTAACAGCCGCCTGCTCTACCAACTGAGCTACCGCGGATAAGATTGGTCAAGGCTATAGCCGATGCGGGCATGGATCGGCAAGCCGGTCTCGGTCGAATAGAGCCTTCCCGTCGATAGAGGCATTGGAGGCCACGCCCGGGATCGAACCGGGGTATACGGATTTGCAATCCGCTGCGTCACCACTCCGCCACGTGGCCCAATCGTCTCGAACACCCCTTACTGGTTTTGTCCGCTGCTGTCGACCGCCATGCCAAGCGACCATTATGGAGGCTGGGTATGCTGGTGCGTGCTAGAGTTCGTTTTTTTTCAGTTCGAAAGCACTCGGGCTTCCTGCGCCAGCATGATCGGAATACCGTCTCGAACCGGATAGGCGAGACCAGCGCGGCGCGAGATCAATTCCTTGGCCACGCGGTCATATTCAAGCGGTCCGCGCGAGACCGGACACATCAATATCTCCAAGAGGTGCGGATGGATATCAGGTTCGTTCTCTTGCGCGGTGTCTTTTGGTGTCATGACGCAGGCATCTTTTGTTTTTCTGCGAGCTATCATCCGGGGGTGCGGCTCCGGAGTCAATGAGCGGCGGCATACATCCCTCTTGCACACGGAGCCGGATTCGCGTTTAGAATGTCCGGTCATGCTGGCGATGCGGGCGTAGCTCAGGGGTAGAGCACAACCTTGCCAAGGTTGGGGTCGTGGGTTCGAATCCCATCGCCCGCTCCAGCTGTTGGGAAAACCGATATGGACCGCTATTGGTGGCGGCAGACAGAAGAGGGCTGTGCGGTCTTCGGACGTTAGGCTGGGGGTCTTCATGCTGGCTGATGCGGGCGTAGCTCAGGGGTAGAGCATTGGCTTCCCAAGCCATGTGTCGTGGGTTCGAATCCCATCGCCCGCTCCAGCTATTGGGAAAAACCGAGCTTTGATTGACAGTTGTGGGCAGTAGCGCGGAAGATAGAGCGCTATACGATGGAGTGGAAGTGCGATGCGTATTGGATGGCTTGTTGTGTTGATGCTGGGGTGGGCAATGCCTGTAGCGATTGCTCAGTCACCTGTGGAAAATGCCTGCACGGCTGGAGATGCAGAAGCCTGCTTTACTCTCGGCGGGATGTTTTACTTGGGCAAGGGCGTAGCCGTGAACAAGGCCCGCGCCGCCCGCCTTTACGGCAAGGCATGCGATGGCGGCAACGCCACAGGGTGCTTCGATCTCGGCCTGATGTTTTCCAAGGGCGATGGCGTAGCCGTGGACAAGGCCCGCGCAGTCCGCCTTTACGGCAAGGCATGCGATGGCGGCATCGCGTTCGGGTGCTACAATCTCGGTTATATGTTTCACAAGGGCGATGGCGTAGCCGTGGACAAGGCCCGTGCAGTCCGCCTCTATGGCAAGGCATGCGATGGCGGCATCGCGTTAGGGTGCAACAATCTCGGTTATATGTTTCACAAGGGCGATGGCGTAGCCGTGGACAAGGCCCGCGCAGCCCGCCTTTACGGCAAGGCATGCGATTCCAGCCTTGCGTTAGGGTGCAACAATCTCGGTTATATGTTTGATGTAGGAGAGGGCGTAGCCGTGGACAAGGCCCGTGCAGTCCGCCTCTATGGCAAGGCATGCGATGGCGACTATGCGTTAGGGTGCTCCAATCTCGGTTATATGTTTGATGTAGGAGAGGGCGTAGCCACGGACAAACCCCGTGCAGTCCGCCTCTATGGCAAGGCATGCGATGGCGGCGAAGTGGGAGGGTGCTATAATCTCGGCCTGATGTTTGATGTAGGAGAGGGCGTAGCCACGGACAAACCCCGTGCAGTCCGCCTCTATGGCAAGGCATGCGATGGCAGCGAAGCGGGAGGGTGCGTCAATCTCGGCCTGATGTATTCCAAAGGCAAAGGCGTTGCCAAGGACACGGGCCGCGCTGTGCGTCTGTTCCGCAAAGCCTGTGACGGCGGGTATGCGGGAGGGTGCGTCAATCTCGGCGTGATGTATTCCAAGGGCGAGGGCGTAGCCGTGGACAGTCCCCGTGCCGCCCGACTCTATGGCAAGGCATGCGATGGCGGCTATGCGGGAGGGTGCTCCAATCTCGGCCTGATGTTTTCCAACGGCGAGGGCGTAGCCGTGGACAAGGGCCGCGCCGTGCGTCTCTATGGCAAGGCATGCGATGGCGGCTATGCGGGAGGGTGCTTCAATCTCGGTTATATGTTTCACAAGGGCGATGGCGTAGCCGTGGACAGTCCCCGTGCCGCCCGACTCTATGGCAAGGCATGCGATAGCGGTGACGCGGGAGGGTGCTTCAATCTCGGCGTGATGTTTTCCAAGGGTGAGGGCGTGGCCACGGACAAGGGCCGCGCTGCCCGCCTTTACGGCAAGGCATGCGATGGCGGCTATGCGGGAGGGTGCTTCAATCTCGGCCTGATGTTTGATGTAGGAGAGGGCGTTGCCAAGGACACGGGCCGCGCTGTGCGTCTGTTCCGCAAAGCCTGTGACGGCGGGTATGAAAAAGCCTGTCCCTACGCTCATTGAGGGATTGGCCAAGCCCTCCTCTCAAGGTCTTAAATCCCATTAACCCATTGACAGGAAAGGGATTTTTGCAAGCGTTTTCATCGGGTAGGCGCTCATCCAGACCTTTTGACAGATCGTATACAGCGCTGTAGACAATGGACAGCCTGATGCGGCGCCTCTCCGACGGAGCCCGGACCTCTTCTCGATCCGCTCGCTGTAGCCCAAAGGCAGCTCCAGCCGCCCCCAGCGCGCGGGCTAGCGTCACATGGTGGCCTTCCTGTTCAAAACGGCTCGTACGGGCAGGCGATGGGAAGGATCTGCTTGCTCTGGCCAGCAGATTTGTGGCACATAAATATTGGGCGGTGTCTCAGGATAAGAGAAACAGAATGTTGTTTGGTAGGGTCCGCTGTATATCCGGCGGTATTGCGGTCATGACGGCGTTGATGCTCATTCCGCTTGTGGCGCTTACTGGTCTGGCCGTGGATGTGGCGCGGTTCATGGCTGTAAGACTGGATATGCAGCATGCTCTGGATCTCGCGGTTCTGGCAGCCTCGCGCGCGCGACAGAATGGAAAAGATCACAGTGAAGCACAAGCAATTGCCGACAGTATTTTTACTGCAAACAAACCCGCTGGTGCTTTTATCCAATTGGATGCAATTAACTTGGGAGCGTTACGACCAAACAGTAATGATCCTGTTGTGAATGCTGTGTTTTCAGTCGATTATTACTATCAGACTTTAATGTTGAATATTATTGGGGTCAGTGGTGTTCATACCTCTGTAAGTTCATCTACGCAATTCTCCGTTAGTGGAGATATAGAGTTTGTATTTGTAATTGACATGTCGGCCGATTCAGCATTACACCCACCCCAACTTCGCCCAAATTCGCCTCCAAAATTAGAACTTGTGCTTAATGCATTAGAGAATACGATTGATGAACTTGCCAGCAGAAGTTTTCCTGGTCGAGAAATATCGGCATCTATCATTCCATATTCTTCTGGGGTAACGCTGCCAAGGCAGGGAACGCCTCCAAGAGATGAAATGTTCTTTACGGCTTCCGGGCTTACCAATAAAAAAAGATACGTCTATATACCTGTAGGGGCAAATACCCTCACTCAAATGGAGATTGATAACGTTATCAATGATCATATGATCCTAGAGGAACAAACAACAGTCAATCCTGAAATATATAGGTTCACGCCAGATCTTTCTTCTGCATTGTTTAATTTTGAAAATCCTTTGCCAGAAAAGGCAGATGGGCAAGGATGCAGATATAGATATAACCCTTCATTCATTAATGCTTATTTTTGTGATACAGTAACTTCATGTATCTCGTTAAGGCGCAACGATATTACAGATTCTCTTCCAGGAGTTGGAAGATACTTTGAAATAAACATAGATTTATGCGATCATGAGATGATGCCTCTGTTGTCACTAACAAATAGTAAGAGTGAAGTTGATAACTATATATTGTCTCTGTATAATATATACAATCTCCTTCCTATGGATAGACTGCAAAGGCTAAGTCGTACTGCTAGCTATCAAGCTGGTCTTGTCTGGGCACAAAATGTCTTGTCACCATTGTGGAGTCCGATATGGCAAAGAATAAGTACAGATGTGAAAGCAGCAGAAACCTATACGGACGCTACCAAAGTCATTGTGTTTTTGACCGGTGGTTATTTAAGCCGACCGCCTCCGATTCTTAGTGTATATCAGGACGGTGTTGTGCCCGTTATAGAATCTAACCCTCCTACGGATAGCGATAACACCGTTATGCAACGAATAGGACGATTATGTTCTAATATAAAGAGTAATGGAATAGAAATTTTTACCATTTTGTTTGATGCACCACCACAGGCTAATTTTGTAGCTACAGTTAGAGACTGTGCTGACGACGTGCAGCATGTTTTCAATATTGATGATGGCACAACGATCAACGAAAGCTTCTATGAAATTATTTCCAGAGTGCTTTCCGTTCGCTTGACTAATTAGAGCCGAAAACAGGTTGTTTAGCTTCTGGCTACAAGGTGACATCTCTATTGTCTGCCTTTGGTTTGCCATGCTGTTCATCATACATGGTATGAGGTAAACAATCTCTCCCATAGCTTGACAGAGCACCCGGATTCTTTGCCTCCGGCACTTGTCGTCTTACGAGCGCAGGAATTGCCGGATCGGTGCCCATGCAGCGTATTTCTGAGTCCGATTCATGCGCGCATTGGCCGGGCTGGACGAGGGCAGGCAGACAATGGTCAGGGAATCACGGTTTTTCAGCCCGGACCAGATATGACGCCGGAAGCATTGCTGCGCGCGACCTCCATTGAGGGCCACTGCCTTGATTGTCGGGTTCCGGTGCAGGAGTCCGGCGATATCATTGGGCTGTTCGCTGGCAGTGAGGATGGCATGGTCGAGGCTTCCGGGGCGCTCACATGCAGCGAGCACGTCCCATAAGGCAATTCCGGCGCGTTCAAGCAGAGCGATCCGACAGGCATACTCATGTGTTTCGGGTGCTCCGGCGAGGCGACATATGAGCGGCCAAAAGGCATTGCCTGGATGCGCATAATACTGCTGTGCGGCCAGCGATCTGACCGAGGGCATGGAGCCGAGGATCACTATCTGCGGGCGGGACGGGACGACAGGCGCAAATCCTTTTCGGGTCGCGGTCATGGCAAGGAAGAGAAGCCGATGACCCACCCGCTCAAGCGTGCCTTGGTCAGTATCCCGATACCCAATCCGGCAAGATCACACCGTTTTGCTCCACATAGATTTTCCACTCTGCACTGAGGGCGGCAACAATCTGCGGCTGTTCGTCCGCCAGGTCTTTCAGCTCTGTTTGATCGGCATGCACGTCGAATAGCTGCCAGCGCCCCGGTCCATAGGGCGGCGGAATAAAAACGAGCTTCCACTGGCCTTTGCGGACAAAATACTTGCCGAGTATCTCCCCTGCATGCAATCGATCCTTCCGAGGCTTACCGGCTCCATTTTGCAGGTCAGCCAACATTGATATCCCGGTGATCGGCTCGACCGGGCGCGTCTGATAGGTCGGCGCCGGATGCTCGACGCCGCTAAGCTCGAGCAGGGTCGGCATCATATCCATCACCGAGTAAAAATTGTCATTCCGGCTGCCCTCGGCCAGACCCGGATAGGAAATAAAAGCTGCAACCCGCGTGCCGCCTTCAGTCGGAAATCCCTTATGCAGACGATAAGACGGCGCACCCGTGCGCGCCCAGTCAGGACCATACAGCACGTAAGAATTGGTTTTTCCCATATTCTCATGGGAAAAATCATTGCGCGCATCAATGTTCCGGCGAATGTCTGGAAAAAGATCCGCTGGCCAGGTCTCGTCGAGATCATGTCCGTCGGCACCATTGTCCGAAATGAAAACGATAAACGTGTTCCTGAGTTCGCCGCGGGCTTGGAGCACGGCGAGCAGGCGGCCAACATGCTGGTCAATTTCGTCGATCATCGCAGCGTAGATTTCCATGGCGCGGATCTGGATGGCCCGCTCCGGGGCGGTGAGATCTGACCAAAGGCGGCTCTTGCGACTGGGTGGGCTAGCCACCGCATGAGGCGGAATGATCCCAAGGTGTTTTTGGCGCTCAAGGCGAGCCGCCAAGAGCACTTCATAGCCTTGGTCATATCTGTTGCGGTATTTTGCGATAGTCTTTTGCGGCGCCTGAAGCGGCCAGTGCGGAGCTGTATAGGCGAGATAGGCGAAGAAAGGTGCGTCGTCGTCATCGGCTTGCATGTATTCGAGTATGCGATCGGTGTAGAATTGCGTCGAGTATTCAAATGAATCCGGCAATTCCGACAGCATGATTCCGTCCTCCTGATAGGGAGCAATGCCATTCGGGTCGGGATGATGGATCGGAAGCATATCGGAAAAATGGCTCGCGCCGCCGGCCAGCATTGCGAAAGAGCGCTCGAATCCGCGGGCAGCCGGACTTGCGGCATCAGACAGGCCGAGATGCCATTTGCCGCTCATATAGGTGTTGTAGCCGCTGTCACGCAGAAGGCTTGCGATTGTTACCACGCGTTGGTTGAGCTCGCCTTCATGGCCGGGCTGTCCTTGCTGGTTCGGAGCCATTTCCTCGGCCATATTGCCAAGACCGGCTTTGTGATTGTCGACGCCCGTCAGAAGCATTGCGCGGGTTGCAGAGCAGACCGGCGAGGTATGAAAATTCGTGAGCAGGACGCTCGAGCGAAGGAGGCGGTCAAGATTCGGGGTCTCGATTTCGCTGCCGAGCGCACCAAGATCGGCCATCCCCATATCGTCAACGACAATGAGCAGAATATTGGGCCGCAGATCAGTTTGTGCGGGCACCAGCGATCCGCTACAGCCTGCAAGCAGCAGAACACCGGCACAGCAAGCCGGAAAAGCGTTGAAACCAATCGTCATCGGATTTTCCTCCAGAAGAAAAAATGGCATTGGGGGCCGCGTATGGCTTGATGATTCAGGCCAGATTCCGATTGCTGCTGCGATAGTGCTCTGGCGTCACCCCGCCCCAGGCTTTGAAGGCACGTGAGAAGCTTGCGTTCTCGGCATAGCCGACCATCAGCGCGATTTCAGCAATCGGCGTCTGGCTATGGGCGAGAAGCCGCTGTGCCACGGTCATCCGCTTGGTGGTGAGCACCTTGATGAAGGAGGTCCCATCGGCTCGCAAACGCCGCGCCAATGTCGATTCCGACACATCAAGCATTGCAGCTATCCGTCGCGCGCTCGCACCTTTTGCCAGCAGGCGCTGGTCGAGAAGCGCTGCAAGCTCTCCGGAAAAAGACGTCACCCGCATCCGGGACGACATGATGTTCTGTAAATGCGAAGCAATGATCGGATAGAGCTTGCGGCTGATAGACGGGGCTGCGACATGAAGCAGGTTTTTGTCGAATAAAATGACATTTGACGATTGCTCAAAGAACACGTCGCAGCCGAGGATCTCTTTATAGCTGGCATGGGCACCGGCGCGCTCATGCTCGAACCAGACTTCGTCGGGAGCGAAGGGCTGGTTCAGATAGGAAGCGATGAGTTTGCAGGTCGCGACGATCGAATATTCGCTGTCCTGTCTTCTCGGTGCGATGGAATCGTCGGTGACCTGATAGGTGAGTCGCGCCTGTGTGCCTTCCAGGGTCAGGCGGCAATACGAGCTTTCCTGAAGGACTTCGAGATATTGCTGAAGGCCTGTGAAGGCATCGAAGAGTGTTGGTGCACTGAGGAACAGAAAATTGATTGCGCCCGTGCTGACTTCGACATTTGTTCCGGCTTCGAGACCAAAAAACGGATTTCCGGCTGCTTCGGCAGCATTTTCGAAAAACTGGATATATTTTCGGAAGGGAATGGACGCATCCACGTCGTCAAGCACGTTGCGGTCGATTGACAGCGCACTCAGAAGCGGACGTGCCCGCACACCCATTTCCCGCAGCCGGTCGACGACCGGCAATACGATTTGTGTAGATACCATTGGCTCGCTTGACATTTCCGGTCATATTTCCGCGATCTGGCGATTGCTGTCAAATGCTCGTCACAGCAGAGCCGATCAGTGGGCTTGTCTGCGGCTATCGGAGGCTTTCAATCGGCACCATAGATCGACTTGAGTTCCAGAAATTCTTCCAAGCCGTATGCGCCCCATTCGCGACCGTTTCCGGACTGCTTGCAGCCACCGAAAGGGGCTGCAGAATCAAGCCCAGCTCCATTGAGGTGCACCATGCCTGTGCGGAGCCGGGATGCGACCTCATAAGCGCGTTCGGTGTCGGCGCTCCAGACGGCGCCGGAGAGTCCATATCTGGAATTATTTGCGATGCGGACGGCTTCATTCGGTGAATCAAAGGCGGTGAGCGTTGCTACGGGGCCGAAAATCTCTTCCTGTTCGATCACCATGCCGGGGCGAACATCGGCAAATACGGTTGGGCGGATGAAATACCCTTTGTCCAGGCCGGCCGGTTTTTCAAGTCCGCCTGCAATCAGGCGTGCGCCTTCATCGATTCCGGTCTGGATATAGGCTCGCACCGATTGGTATTGGCGAGCATTTGCAACCGGGCCGACATCGCCATCGGGAGCTATGGTCAAGGCATTGGCTGTGTCGGCAGCGAGGCGGCAGGCTTTTTCATACTGCTCTGCCGGGACGAGCACGCGTGCCGACGCATTGCAGGATTGTCCCGAATTGAGCATGACGCTTCGTATGGCGCTTGGGAGTGCTCTATTGAGGTCGGCATCCTCCAGTATGATGCAGGCGGATTTGCCGCCAAGCTCCAGCGTCACCCGTTTGATGCCCGGTGCGGCGGCCTTCGATATCGCAATTCCGGCCCGGGTCGAGCCGGTGAAAGAAATCATGTCGACATCGCGGTGGCAGCACAAGGCCGAGCCGATTGCAGGACCACTGCCCTGGACCAGATTGAACACGCCTTCGGGAAGACCGGCCTCATCGCAGATTTCGGCGAGTATCATCGCGTCGAGCGGCGTGTATTCGCTGGGCTTGAGCACCATTGTGCATCCGGCGGCGAGGGCAGGGGCAAGCTTGGTTGCAATTTGGTTGATCGGCCAGTTCCAGGGCGAAATGAGCGCACAGACTCCGATCGGTTCGCGCCGCAGCATGGTCGAGCCTAGCGGCGTCTCGAATGCGAACGTCTCAAGCACCCGTATCATCTGTTTGAAATGCTGGGAGCCGGATTTCGCCTGCGCATTGCGGGCGAGCGGCATTGGTGCTCCCATGGTCTGTTTGATGGCGTATGCAATCTCCTCATTGCGCGCGACCAATTTTTCATTGATGGCGTGAAGCAGATCAATGCGGCTTTTGATGCTGGATGTGGCGAATGCCGGAAAAGCACGCAGCGCCGCTGCAACTGCCCTGTCGGCATCGGCGTCATTTCCCAGACCGACCCGGCCAATCTCCTCTTCCGTGGCCGGATTGACGAGCGGTGCCGTTTCCTTGCTGTTTGGCGTGACCCATTTGCCATTGATGTAAAACCGGGTGGCGTCGAACCGGCTGGGCATGACTAGTCGTCCAGTTTGGATGCGTAATGCGCTGCGCCCTGACCGCGAGCCGAACGGGTGCCGCGGAACTCCCAGTCTCCGCCCATGGCCGTGGAGACGACCTCTTCGGACTCGCTTGGTTGCGCACCGACATCATCACGGATCGGTGTGGGGCCGGAAACAATCCGGTTGCGCAATATGCCAAGACCTTCCACTTCGACCTCGACCACATCGCCCGGCGCAACAGATCGCGAATTCGCAGGCGTTCCAGACAGAAGTATGTCTCCCGGAACAAGTGTAATGGTGCGGGCAATGTCGGCGACCAGATAGTGCATGTCCCATTGCATATTGTCGGTCGTGTCGCTTTGGGCTGTCTTGCCATTGACGCGGGTCTCGATGCGTTTGCTCCGGAAGTCCCAGCCGGCAACGAGGCCCGGTCCAAGCGGACAGAGCGTATCGGAACCCTTCACCCGCAACATTGAACCAGCGTCCGTATCGCGAAAATCATGCAAGCCATAATCATTCGCCACAGAATAACCGGCGATATATGCATCGGCCTCGGAAGGGGCGATGTTCCGGCAATGCCTGCCGATAATGATTGCGATCTCGCCCTCATAATTGAGATATTTGCAGCGCTTGGGCCGGATCACGTCTCCTCCATGGGTGTTCAGCGCCGTGACTGGCTTATGGAAATAGGTCGGCGCAGGCGGGAGACGGGTCATGAATTCATCGACCCGGCTGTGATAATTGAGGTGCACGCAGATGATTTTCTTTGGTTCGACCGGCGGCAGGTGGATGGCCGCATTGATGGGCACGCTCCGCCCATCGCCAGCGATGAGCTTGTCGTGCTCGCGCACGACATTGGTCGGATAGCCGTCGAGGAGAATCTTGCGATATTCGGTCGTCATGGATGTCTCCGGAACTCCTGAATAACAGGGGACCCCCTGGTTGCGTATCGTCTCGCCGCTGGAGCTGCCTTGGCAAATGAGGACAATCCGTCGGAAGGGGCTGGATTATGTGCGATGATAGCGTCACTTTCGCTCTTGGCTACTCTCATTCAGGACACCCGTCATGATGACAGGACGTTACTACCCTCGAACATTGTCCGGACGCTCTTCCATCCTGCCGCCAACGCCCTGGCATTATTCAGGAGAATTGCTGACCATAGAATACCGGACCGACGCCGATGCCATACGGAGACTATTGCCGCCGGATCTCGAATTGGCCGATGAAGACCCCGGTGCTGTCGCGGCGATTTGGGCCGATTGGCAAAGCTGTTCCGACGATTTCAACGAAGTGCTCGATCCCATCCGATGCCAGTATAAAGAGATGTTCATCGTCATTCGCTGCAAACGCAATGACAAGCATTATTCCCGGTGCGCCTTCATTTGGGTCGACAAGGATTATGCGATCGTCCGCGGCCAGCATCAGGGCTATCCGAAAAAGCTTGGCTCAATGCATCAATCGCGGCCAGTCACCATTGGAAAGGCTGGACCGCGCCTTGCCCCCGGCGGCACATTCGGAGCGACACTCGCAGCCTATGACCGGCGACTTGCCGAAGCCAGATTCACAATTACAGGCGAAGCGGAAAAACCGGGTTTCGTGAATGCTTCGCCCATGCTCCATCATCGCTGGTATCCGGCGATTGAAGGAACGGGTGTGGACAGTCTGGAAGAAGTCGTCACCATGTCCGGCTTTGACGGCGAAATGGGACGCTGTTTCAAGGGTGATGCGGACCTCAGATATTTCGATTCACCGGTCGAGGAATTGACAGCGATTCCTCCAAAGGAGGTTATTGGCGGGTATTGGCATGAAGTCGGCGTGTCCTGGAAGGAAGGCACGACGCTTTCACGGCGAACTCTGCCCGATATAGCCTGAAATCAAATGCTGTATTTCTATGTGCAGCTGCCGTCGAGGATCTGGAGCGTTTTCAGATCGGCATGAAATTCCAAAGCATATTGTCCGCCTTCGCGCCCAATGCCGCTTACGCCAATGCCGCCGAACGGAGCGGTCAGATCGCGCACCAGAAAAGTGTTTATCCAGACCGTTCCGCCGCGTATGGCGCGACCCACACGCTCGGCGCGAGCGCGGCTGCCGGTATAGACCATGCCGGAAAGGCCGTATTTTGTAGCATTGGCAAGCGCAATGCCTTCTTCTTCATGCCGGAAGGTCTGGAAGCACAGGACTGGGCCGAACACCTCCTCCTGGACGATTTCGGAATCATTGCTTTTCGGGAAGATCAGGGTCGGTTCGTACCAAAGCCCGTCTTGCTTGTATATTTTGCCGCCCCGAACGATGTGGTCGCCATTGGCGCGGGCGCGTTCGACAAAGCCTGCTACCCGTTCGAGATGGCGCGGGTGAATCATCGGTGACAGGGTTGTGTCGGGATCGCGGCTGTCGCCCATGACGTGCTGGTCGGTATGCTGATGGAATATTTCAAGAAACGCCTCGCGCACCGATTCTTGGACAATGAGGCGTGTGCCAGCCATGCAGACTTGGCCGCTATCATCGAATTGGCCGGCGGCTTTTTTGGCAGCGGCCTTGATATCGGCGTCTTCAAAGACCAGAAGCGGCGACTTGCCACCCAATTCGGAGGTGAAGGGAATAGAATTCAAAGCGGCTGCCGTGCCGATGGAGCGTGCGGTTGGCACCGACCCGGTAAAGGAAATCCGTTTGACGCGCGGATCGGTGACCAGAGCGGCTCCTGCTTCGGCGCCATATCCCTGAACGATGTTGAACACGCCGGGAGGAATGCCTGCAGCATCGACACATTCGGCCAGCAGCGCCGCAGACAGGGGAGACCATTCCGCAGGTTTCAGGATCACGGTATTGCCGGCGGCAAGAGCCGGTGCACATTTCCAGGTCGAGAGCATGAAAGGTGCGTTCCACGGGGTAATAATGACAGCCGGGCCTGCTGGCATACGGATCACGCGATTTTCAGTACCGTTCGATGACCAGACACGTTCTTGATGTTCATGAGCAAGATCGGCGTAATTGCGAAAATTGCGGGCCGCGCGCGGGATGAGCCGCGCTCTGAGACTTTCCAGCGATGCGGCCATGTCCATGCATTCGACGCGGGCGAGATCCTCCTTGCGCGCATCAATCAGGTCGGCGAGCCGGTGCAGGTATGCGGCCCGCTCTGCCGGGAGCAAGGCGGCCCATGCCGGAAAGGCGGCTTGAGCGGCGCTCACTGCTTTGCCGGCGGTTTCGGCGTCTCCGCGCGCGACCCTGCCAAGCAAGAGCTTCCAGTCCAAAGGAGAACGTGTTTCGAATGTCTCACGGTCTGCGATCCACTCGCCGCCGATATAGTGGCCGGAAGGAACCGGAATACCTTCTATGTCCAGACAATGGGTCATTTCGGTCTTCTATTCTGGTCGGCGCTAGATATATGGCGCATAATAGTCGAAGATTTCAGCGAAGGACTTCCCGGCAAGCTCGGCGGCTTCAGCGCGTTTGATCGCGAGATAATTGGCAATGAGCGGTGTGCCTATGGCCGCACCAAGAGCGCTATCCTTCTCCAATGCGTGCAAGGATCCCTCAAGCGTATCGGCCACATGCTGGTCGGTGCAGACGTTTTCAAGCCCGTCGCCGGTTTCAGGCGCGCTCAATTGATAGCCGCCGCGGACGCCAAGCCGCGCTGCATGGAGCGCCGCAGCTACGGCCAGATACGGATTCGCGGCGCAATCGCCAGTACGGAGTTCAATCCGGGCGGCAGGTCCGCGCTCGCGCGACACTCTGACCGCCACGCTTCGGTGATCATGGCCCCAATTGGCCCAGTATCCGCACAGCGAGGCCGGCTTCAGGCGTTCATAGGAATTCACGGTCGGCGCGATAATGCCGCCCAGCGCCTCCAGATGATGGAGCAATCCCGCAATGCTGCCGGACACCAACGGAGACAATTTGCCCTGATGCGTGCCGCCATCGAAGACATTGCGGCCTTGCGGGTCGGCAAAGCTCATATTGATGTGCAGTCCGGTGCCGCTGAGGCCTGCAATCGGTTTTGGCAGAAAGCTCAGCAGGTATTTCTTGCGCAACAGAACTTCCCGCGCCATCTGCCGAAACAGGAAGAAGTCATCGCAGGCTTTCAGCGCATGGTCATAGCGCAGAGCAAGCTCGATTTGCGGTGCATCGAATTCGGCATTGATTGACTCGATAGGGAGGCCGCATTGCTCGGCGACGGCCCAGATATCATCGAGAACGCCGTCGGCATCGGTGAACGGGCCGGTGCCGTAGACAAAAGCGCCCGGCGCATCATAGGGCTGCCAGTTTCCGGCCAGGTCACGCTTGAAGATATAGGCCTCGGCTTCCAGTCCGATCATCGGGGTCAGGCCGTCGGATTGCCATGCTGCAATGGCGCGTTTCAGGGCTGTCCGTCCGCACAGGTCAGACGGCTTGTCTTCAAAGGTGAGGTCGGCAATGGCGACATTGGTGTTCTCTTCCCATCCGAGGTGCAGATCATTTGGGTCGAACACTGCTTCCAGGTCAGGCAGGCCGATATCCATACCGGAACCCGGAGCCGGAATGAGCGCCTTGGAATAGGTCAGGGCAAAAACGCCGATGCAAAAACGGGCTTTGCCTTTTCGGGCCATTTCCGGCGGCAGGTATTTGCCGCGTGCGAGGTTCAGCTGATCGGCAAACAGGACCCGCACCCGGTTCTGCGGCTTTATCGCTGGCGCATGCGAGGCGGTTTGGGTGCTGTCGGAGGTTTTTTTCCGGGACATCGGTAAGGTTATCTCGCTTCGATGCGTATGGGCAGACGTTTTATGCCCAGAATGAAATTCGAGCGCAGATATTCATGCCGGTCTGTTTGCTCGATGGACCGCGCCGAGCGGGCGAGTTCATCCAGGACCACTCGCACTTCGAGCTTTGCCAGCCACATTCCGAGACAAACATGCGGACCGCCCTGTCCAAAGGACAAAAACCGGTTTGGCTTGCGGCTCAGATCGAGTGCGTGCGGATTTTTGAAGACCTCATCATCGCGATTGCCCGAGACAAACCAGAGCACCACCTTATCTCCCTTGCGCACGGTTTTGCCGCGATGTTCGAACGCGCGCGTAGCGGTTCGCCTGAAATGGGTAGTCGGTGAGGCGTAGCGGATCATTTCATCGGTTGCCGCAATCATGAAATCGGTTTTCTGATGGTTACGTCGGATTTCCTCAAGGAGGCCCGGCTGATTAGCAAGCGCATGAATGGACGCAGCAATGGCATAGCGTGTCGTGTCGTTGCCGGCAGCGACCATGAGGCAGAAAAAATTCCGGAATTCATCGTCCGAAAGACCTTGGCCGCTTGCTTCGCTCTGGGTGACTTGATTGAGAACGCCGAATTTCTCGCCTTTGGCCATGCGTTTCAGAAGATGGTCCGCATAGTCAAAAAGCTCGATTGCGACCGGAGACTGGAATGGCAGGAGACGATATTGTCCGGTGTCGATTTTATCGACCACAAAGTCTGTAAATTCGGGGTCGGAATTGGAGATCAAGGCATCGCCTTTTTCGACCAGCCAGTCGGCATCTTCCGGCGGCACACCCATGATCAGGCCAAGCATCCGCATCGGAAGCTGGCGCGCAATCAGCGCTGTTGCATCGAAACTGCCCGCCTGCAGAGCCCGATCCAGCAATTGGCGGGTGATGTCTCGGATCTGGCGCTCGTATTTCATCATTTCGGGGCGGGAGAAGGCGGCATTGACCAGCTTGCGAAATGCGGTGTGTAGCGGCGGGTCGGTTTCCTGAAATGTCTTGCGGGCTTCATATTCGTCATCACTCTGGTCGTCGATGCGAATGCCGCGGGCCGAACTCAGCAGATCTGTCTGCCGGTTGAGGGAAAGGAGGTCGGCATGACGGGTGACAGACCAGAAACCGCGGCCATCGGCTTCCTCACACCAGGCCATCGGGTCTTCAAGGCGCATCCGCTCGAAGCTGGCAAAGGGAGCCCCCTCGCTGAACGCATCCAGCGACGACAGATCAATATGCGGGTCGGTTGAATACGAAAACGGATATGGCGGCATACTTTATTCCCAAACGCATGCTCTGATCGCTGGCTGGACCGAAGGCTACGGAAAAGGCGCCAAGACCGTCTTAGCAGATGTGGACAGACTATTGCTGTCTGTCTTCAAGTCTGCTGGTAATTGGTCCAGCTTGCCACTTCAAAAACAAAAACGCGCTCATGGAGGTTCGCATGGGAGAAGTCGTCGGAGCCGCACTGGTGTCGCATGTGCCGACCATCATGCTGCCCAGGAACGTTCGGTATCAGCTGAATGAGGGCAAGGAGATCAGCCTCGTGCCGGGGCTTCACAGAATGCGGAAAGAAAAGCTTGATCCGCTCGATCCCGATGTGGTGATCGTCTTTGACACGCATTGGGGGTCGCTGATCGAGTTCATCGTGACGTCGCATACGCGTCGGCGAGGAAAATTCACTTCCGAAGAATTGCCGCGCGGCATGTCGCAAGTGCCGTACGATCTCAAGGGCGACCCGGAATTTGCAGAGCTGATTGCCGAAACGGCCACTGCGAGAGGGATCCGCACCACCCCCATCGACGATCCGTGTCTGCCGATCAAATACGCGACCGTCAATATAGCTCATTATTTGAGTCGGCAAGAAGCCTGGCTCAGCATTGGCGTTCTGCAATCTGGCCAGACCGGGGACTATCTCGAATTCGGTGCTGCGCTCGGCGAAGCGATTGCCCGCTCCGGACGCCGGGTTGTCTTGCTCGCGAGCGGGTCGATGAGTCACACTTTTTATCCTTTCAAAGAATTGGCCGATCACGAATCTTCCGATCCGAAACATATTTTCACGCCGGAAGCGCGCGCCGCCGATCTTGAACGGCTCGACTGGTTCAGGCAGGGCGAGCACGCGGCGGTGATCGACACCATGCCCGAATTCCTGAAATACAAGCCGGAAGGGCGGTTTGGTCATTATCTGATGATGGTTGCGGCTTTGGGTGGTCGCGCTTGCAATGCCTCTGGCGAGCAATTCAGTGACTATGAGAATTCTGTCGGCACAAGTCAGGTGCATGTCTGGTTTGACAAGCCGGCCAGCGGCTGGACGCACAAGGGCTAAACCGATTTGTCCGTGCCGAGCACTTGATGCTCGACCCAGTTGATGATCTCGGCCCGTCGCATCGCATCATCGAGCACGTCGCTGTCGATTCCAAGCTGCCAGGCAAGAGAGACGTCTGATGGATTCTCGCTCAGAGCGTCGAGCTTGGCCTGATATGCGAGACGTTCGGTATTGGTCTCAAAGAAGCCGTCCTCAATCATCTCGTCCGCACAGAGCGTGATCAGCATTGATAGATGAGCGAGATCGAATTCGGGATGATACTGGACTGCCCATACCTCGGATTTGCCAAGCAGCATGGTCGCGCCCTGAATAGGGGTGTGGGCGTTCGAACACAAAACCACGGATCCGGACGGCAATTCGGTCACTTCGTCATAGTGGATACTTGGGGCATCGAAGCTTTTCGGCTTTCCGGCAAGATAGGGATGACCCTCGCCGTCGGGACTGCGTGTGAGCTTGCGGGCAAATCCGAATTCGCGGCCATTGGGCTTTGCTGCAACCGCTCCACCGCCTGCGAGCGCAGCAATCTGCAATCCCCAACAGCTTCCGGTCACGGGGCGCCCTGTTTCGGCGAAAGCTCGCAACAGGGCAATCTGGTTGGTCACTTCGAAGCTGTCATCAAAGGCGCGCAGACCAGAGCCGCCGACAACCAATCCGTCATAATCCGCCATAGAGGCTCCAGGCGCAAGAGTCTGACCTCGATCGGCTGCATGAATACTGTCGATTGTGATGTCCGGGAAATGTGCTCTGATTGCTTCGGTGTAAACAGCGCTGGCCGAGCGGCATCCTGATTCCGCCGCCTTCCGTTGGTGGGCAATTGTATTGCCTTCCATCATCAATAGCCGTGCCATGCTGTTTGTTCTCCAATGGATTGCGGTGCTGCGCACCGGGCCGGACGGTTGCGAGCATACTCATATACGCATACCTGATGTATACTAGAGGCTCGCCCTGTATTCCTGCGGCGGCACTCCGGCCCAGCGGACAAAAGCGCGTGAAAAGGTTGAATGCTCGGAATAGCCGAGCCGCAAGGCCAATTCGGACAGCGACACTGTGCGTCTTGTCGCGAAATCGAGTGCAGCAAGCCGCATCCGGCAATCGTCGAGCAAATCCTGGAATGACAGCTTCTCCGAGGCCAGATGGCGCCGGAGCGTTCGGGCTGAGACGCCGACTTCACGGGCCAGGATTTCCTGATTGACTTCACATTTGCCGAGATCACGGAAAATCAGGTGCCGGACTCGGCTGGACATGGTCATTCTGCGGCGTTTCCAGACCAGGTACCGGGAAAGTTCGGCCAGGGTCCTCCGATCGGCGGCGGGGGCGAGATCGAGTGTGCAGTCGAGCAGGTTTGCGGGAAATTGCAAACAATTGGTGTCGCCGCCATAGGTCACGGAGGTCTTTACGATGGCACCGAGGTCACATCCGGCTCTTGCCTGAGTGGTTTCGACGGTCATTGCAACCTGTCCCCAGGCATCGGGCGCAGCGGCTTTGAGGAGCGAACTGTAGATTCCAAGAGAATAGAGCGCATCTTGTGTTCGGGGCCAGATATCCGGATCAAGGATTTTATAGCTGAGTGTAGCCCAATTGCCGCTGACAAAGAGGCGCAACTCGGTCGCATCCTGAATGAGAGAAAAATAATCACTGAGCCTGCAAAGTGCCGATCCGAGTGTTTTCGCCCCGAGCGCAACTCGACCGACTTTGCCGCGTGTTGAATAGTCAACCATCTGCCCGATGCCCCAGGCGATACCGGGCCGCTTGGACATATTGCCGATGTGTTCGAGCCACTCGACAAAGGTTTTGAGCCGGATTTTTCGGGCTCCGTTCACTTTCGTTCCAAGAGGCAGAGCCGCCGTCAGGGGTGGGTCATACGTCGCCCAATCATGCAAGGCGGATGTCGTAATATACGCGATCTGAACCATTTATCGGCATCCCGTCCCGTCCAGCATGCGGTGTGCGCAGCCGAGCGGCTTGACCAAAAACAGCGTTCACATGACAATTTTCGTCAGCTAGCATAGCTTGCATCCGAGCAAAGCTGTCCGAACTTGCAAAGCCGCATGTTTCAAGCTGGTTCCAGCCCCTTGCGGAGCAGTCTCAGCAAGGGAATGACGACAAAAAGGAGTATGGAAAATCAGGGCTGTATGCTACATAGCACCAATAGTATGATGAATTGCCTGTCCCATGGAGGCCGTTTTATGGCTACGACACGCAAAACGATCACCGTCACCAGCCAGCAATCCACATGGATCAAAGCGCAAATCGCGGCGGGTGGATTCACCAATGATAGTGAATATATCCGCGATCTGATTCGCCGCGACCAGGCTGGCCAGGCCGAGGTACGCGCGGCCCTGATTGCGGCTGAAGAGAGCGGCGAACCCCAGCCCTTTGACGGAGATTCATTCAAACAGGAAATGATCGCAAAACATGGCAGGCGGAGAGGCTGAATATCGGTTATCACCAAAAGCCGGAGAAGATATGGAGGCAGTCTGGTTGCATTCGCTCGAACAATGGGGCGCAGAGCAAAGCGAGCGGTACATTGACGACGTGACGGAGGCGTTCAAATTTTTGGCCTCCAGCCCGAAGGCGGGCAGAGCTTGTGACCCTATCCGACAAGGTTATAGGCGATATCCGGTTATCCGGCATGTGATCTATTACCGTGTGACTGGCTACGGCATTGAAATCATGCGCATATTGCACGACCGCATGGTAGCATTGCGGCATCTCTCCGGCAGGTGATCGTTTTGCCCTGCTGATGATTCCTCAATGGATGCGTGTATGGAGCTCCTGCGCAGCTGGACCGGATGTCACTTCAAAGCCTGCATCCGAGCAAAGCTGTCCGAACTTGCAAAGCCGAAAAAGATCCGGGTCTGTCTAGTATCGCTCGACAAGCCAATTCTTGGGTTCTGGTGGCTGGAGGTATCGAAATGGCAAATGCACCATCCGAAATCAATGTCAATAGCCGCTCTGCCATCGCTTCGACCGTGATTCTCGGAACGATCGGAGTCTTGTCCTTCATCGTGCAACCGGGCCTCGTCCAAGGATATAGTTTCACATTCAATATTGGTGAGGATGGTGCGAATTTTCTCGCCTCTGCTGAAGGGATTGGCATTGCGCTCGCGACGCTGCTCTCGGCGCTTGCAAGCCGATTTGTGAATTGGCGCCGTATTGTCGGACTTTCATTGCTCATCGCGGCCGGAGGCAATATCGCTTCAGGGCTGATCAATGAGCCGACTACCCTATTCAGTGCTGCACGTTTCGTCACCGGGCTCGGAGAAGGCGGAATTATCTCGATGAGCTTTGCGGTCATCGGCCTGACGCGCCGAATCGAGCGTAATCTTGCTTTGTATCTGATTCTCCTCCTCACGTATGGCGCCCTGGGGCTTTGGGCGATGCCCACAGCGCTTGAAAGCGTGGGTTTGCGAGGGATTTTCTGCATCTGGGCAGTCTTCACACTTGCGTCCCTTGCGACCGTCCGCTTCTTGCCGCATTCCGCCGATAATCGTGTCCGTCCCAATCCGACCGCGGCCTATGTCGGTCTGCCCATGCTAAGCATTGGCCTTCTGGCTGTCCTCGCCTACAACACGGCCATCGGCATTGCCTGGGCTAATCTCTTCTTTGTCGGGCTTGAGGTGAGAAATGAGCCGCAGGCAATCGCGAACGCCTTGCTGCTTTGCCAATTCGTCGCAATTGCCGGAGCGCTGATCCCTGTCTTCATGGAAACCCGGCTCGGGCGCTGGTTCCCGGTCATTACCGGAATTACCCTTGGTGCAGCCTCCATCGGCCTTCTGCTCGGCAGACCGAGCTATGCGCTCTTCGTCATCGCCATTTGCGTGTTCAATTTCATGTGGAATTTCTTTATGCCCTTCCTGCTCAGCTCGGTCGAGGATATGCGCAAGGGCGAAATGATGACCATTGCCATTGCTGTGCAGATGATGGGACTTGTCGGCCTTGGACCTTATCTGGCCGGCACGATTCTCAGCCGCGGCGGCACCTTGCAGACCGCGCTCCAGACCAGTCTCGCTTTGCTGCTCATGAGCCTCCTGTTTCTGGCCGTAGCGAAGATTGCACGTCGCCGGGCGCTCGCTCGGGAACGCGTCGAACACCTTGTAGCGGAAAGACTGTCCTCATGACCACAAATGCTGAATTCTGGAAACGCCGCGAAGCCGCAGTCGCACGCGGTGTCGGCTCGGTGCATCCGCGTTTCGTGCAGTCGGCGAAGAATGCCGAAATATTCGACATTGAAGGCAATCGCCTGATCGATTTTGCAGCCGGGATTGCCGTTTGCAATACCGGCCATTGCGACCTGCGCATCGTCCGGGCCGTCACAGCGCAATTGGAGCGTTTCTCGCATCCCTGTTTCCAGGTGACGCCTTATGACAGCTATGTCGAGCTTGCTGAAAAACTGAATGCGCTTGCGCCGGGCGACACGCCCAAGAAAACGCTCTTCGTCACCACCGGGGCTGAGGCCGTCGAGAATGCAGTCAAGATTGCGCGCGCCCATACCGGTCGGCGCGGCATTATCGCTTTCAGGGGAGGCTATCATGGCCGCACCTTGATGACCTTGGCCCTGACCGGCAAAATCCATCCCTACAAAGCCGGATTCGGTCCGATGCCGGCCGACGTGCATCACGCTTCCTTCCCCTATGAGTATCATGGCATCACGCAAGAAATGGCTTGGACGTCACTGATGGAGGTGTTCGAAACCAGTATCGAACCAGCCGCGACCGCAGCTATCATTCTGGAGCCTGTGCTCGGCGAGGGCGGTTTTTATGTGACGCCGCCAAGCTTCATGCAGCGCCTGCGTCGATTCTGCGACGATCATCGCATTATGCTCATTGCGGATGAAATTCAAACCGGGTTTGCACGCACGGGCAAACTCTTCGCGATGGAGCATATGGGGGTCGAGCCGGATCTGATGACAATCGCCAAAGCCATGGCCGGTGGCTTCCCGATCTCTGGGGTCATCGGCAAGGCTTCGATTATGGATACGCTGGCACCCGGCGGATTAGGAGGCACATATGGCGGTTCTCCGCTGGGCTGCGTCGCCGGGCTTGAAGTCCTGAACATCATCGAGAGTGACAATCTGTGTGAGCGCGCCACTGTGATTGGTCACGCCATTACAAGCCGGCTTGATGCCGCTCGTGCAACTGGTCTCGACTATATGGGCGAGGTTCGCGGTCTCGGAGCCATGGTCGCTTTGGAACTCGTCAAGGATGGCGACCCCAATCGTCCCTGGCCGGAGCTTGCAAAGCAGATCGTCGCCGAGGCTGCTCAGGAAGGCGTCATGCTCCTGCCCTGCGGAGTGCGCGGCAATGTCATCCGCTTCTTGCCTGCCTTGACCGCTTCCGATGAGATCATTGCCGAAGGATTGGATATTCTCATTGACGTTCTCAAGCGCCTCGCGCCGTGACATGGCGGGGCATAGCGGAATATCAGGCTGACCAGGCCATGAGCCGCCAGCCTCGCCGCGTGAGGCGGTGAACACGTCACATACTGACCGAAAATGACAAGACCATTTCATGCCAAGCTTGCAGCGTGCGGGTGGGCGTGTGGAGAGAAAACGATGAAAAGTTCTATTTGTTACGGATTGCCGAGCTCGCTGCTGTTCGCATTTTTGCAGATGGCTCCGGCGGTCGCACAGGAAGCCGATCCTGACGCCGCGCTCGCGCCGGAGGAGGACAGCCGCATCCTCGGACCCATCACGGTGACCGCGCAAAAGCGCGAACAGAATCTTCAGGATGTTGGTATTTCGGTCTCCGCCTATTCCGGAGCGCAGATCGAAGCGCTCGGTGTGACCGACACAACCGAAATCACCGAGCAAATTCCGAGCTTGCAACTCAATGCATGGTCGCCGAATCTGACCATTTTCAGTCTGCGCGGCGTTTCGCAGAATAATTTCACTGACAATCTCGAAGCCCCTGTCGCCGTCTATCTGGACAATGCCTATATGGGTTCCATCAACGGCATTTCCGGCCAGCTTTTCGACACCAAGAGAATCGAAGTGTTACGTGGTCCGCAAGGTACGCTGTTCGGTCGAAATGCGACTGGCGGTCTGATTCACTATCTTTCGCGTGGCGCCGATGAGAAAGAAAGCAACGGATACGTCTCGGGCATAGTCGGCACGTATAATCGTCGCGAAGTCGAAGGAGCCGTTGGCGGGAGCCTTTCCGATACAGTGCGGATAAGGCTCGCAGCAAAATATGCATACGCAGACGGGTATGTTAAATCTGCTGATACAAATGCGAGGCTGACAGGATCGGGCCAAGATATCGGTGGTAAAAACGGATGGGCTGCTCGCGGCAATCTCCAAGTCGATTTCACCCCAAATTTCAGCGGCAGTTTCTGGCTCAAATACAGCCAGGACAAAGACGTGCCGACCGGCGGATACGTGTTTGCAAACTGCGTGTTCGAAGCCAATGGCTATTGCAATGTCGATGATGCAGGGGTCGGCGCGGGTTCCAACGGTGTTATCAACGGAATTACTGGAGAAGCGGCAAGCCCCTATGAGCACTTTGGCGAACAGGCAGGATTCTTCAATCGCGACACAGGCATTTATCAGGCAGAATTCGAATATGAATTTGCCAATGGCATTGATGTAACGTCGATTACCAATTTCACCGATCTGAAAAAATCCTATCTCGAAGATGGCGACGCCATTCCTGTGCTGGTCATCAATTTCTCTACCGCAGTCGATTACAAGCAGTTCTCACAGGAATTGCGGCTGTCCGGCAGCACGGATCGACTCGAATGGCAGACCGGCCTCTACTTCCTGAATATAAGTCTTGATGGAAACATTACTTCTGTCGGTGCTCCAGTGATCGGCGCTGCTATTAATAACGGTCTCCCCGGTATAGACCCGACTGTGAGACAGAGCTATAACATCGCATCTCGAAATGCTTCTGTCTTCGGTCAGCTTGAATATGATATCTCTTCGAACCTGACTCTTATAGGTGGATTGCGTTACTCTCTGGATAATAAATCCATAGACTATTCCTCGACTGTGTCAGAAGGGCAGGTATCGATTCCTCTTAGTTCAGATGAATTGTTCGTTGAATCGGTCCCAGGTATCAATAAGATAGACTATGGAGATTGGACAGCACGCTTGGCAATAGACTGGAATTTAACTGAAAATAGCCTTCTTTTTGCTTCATACAATCGTGGTATAAAGGGTGGTAACTGGACACTCGCATCCAATGTTAACGCTGATAGTTTCCGTCACAAGGCAGAAGTGTTGAACTCTTATGAGGTTGGTATAAAGACGGCGATTGCCGATGATAAGCTTCGTCTTAATGGCACGCTCTTCTTATATGACTATAAAGATTATCAGGCCTTCGGTTTGACAGCAGGACCGCGGATCACCAATTCCGATGCACAATCCACCGGTGGCGAAGTAGAGGTCTTCTGGTCACCGACCGAGCATCTCAATATCATCCTCGGCGGGACTTTCCAGAACTCAACAGTCGGCGAGGTCAAAGGGCCTGGCGCACGATTTGGTCCGGAATTGTTTCCGGGCGCACCGGATGTCGGCGCCTGTACGAATCAGGGTGGCTTTTTCTTCTGCGATTTTCCGCAGGACACGATCAGCAATGCCAAATTGCCAAACGCGCCGGATATCAGTTTTAACTATCTGTTCCGCTATGATTTCGATGCGCTGGCCGGAAACATCGCCTTTCAGCTGGACGGCGTATATTATGGCGAGCAGTTTCTTGAAGTCACCAATGGGCGGTCATCGCTCCAGAGCGCTTACGGCCTGACTAATCTTTCGGCCACCTGGTCCAATGGGGGCGGCTTTGAGGTTCAGGCTTTTTACAAAAATGTTCTCAACGTGCCATACGCTGTATACTCTTTGAATCTCGGCATTTTGGGGACCACGCAATTTTACGGCCCGCCAGCGACCTATGGCCTGATCTTGCGCAAACGCTGGTAGTCAGAGCACGCTTTTTTCGCTTCTGCCCAAGGCCAATTGCATCGCGCATGCGACACCTCACCGGCTATGCCTGAGCCCCAGCTCCTCGCTGCGTGGTGGTCGCGGCGATCTTTATGCAGAAGTGGCGGATGGGGAGGGATTCGAACCCCCGGGACGCTTGCACGTCCAACGGTTTTCAAGACCGCCGCATTCGACCACTCTGCCACCCATCCGGTGCTCACGACAAACCATGCTCACGACAAACCATTGCGCCCAATGGCTTTCAAGGCTGCGGCGCTCTGCCACGCATCTGGTATTTCGTTCATCTGACGATGTGGCTATATCAGAGCCGGGAGCAATGTGCCAACCGCTTGGGGGATCGGACATGAAGCGGTACAAGACCTCTGCGAAGGGTGGAAATACATTCTGGTTCCGAGAGCGCGGTTCTTGCTGCCGGTACGGTGTCCCGGTACGGCACCGGAGCATGCGCTGGCAGGTGAAGGCTGAGACATTCCCATTTACGGAGAACGCATTGGCCGTTTTCAGTTTTGCATAAGCATAGGATATACGCATGAAAGCAGCATCGAAGTTTGCAATCTCCATGGCGATAACCTTCATGACGATGGTCTTTACATCTGATGCCAAGGAAATCCGAATTGGATCATGGAATATGGAGAACTTGCATCATAAAGAAAATTTCAAGTTAACGGAATATAGTGAGAAGCGCTCGGCAAATGATTTTGAATTATTACAAAAATATGCTTCCATGTTTGGTAGACGTGGAGGATATGCTGACCTGATAGCATTGCAAGAAATTGGCACCAAAGAGGCAGCGGAAAGGATTTTTACTTCCGATAAATACGATATATATATGTCCTCTCGATACAAAACGAAATATAGCGCTCGGAAGAAAGAAGAAGGCGATATTTATACCGCTATTGCAGTGCGAAAGGATCGAGATATTAAGGTTCTTAAACAGAAAGATATTAGATTATCTAGTAATAGATATCTTCGAAAGGGAACTGCAATAAAATTTCAAATAGATGGAAAGAAGCTCTGGTTTGTTTCTTTGCATCTAAAATCCAGCTGTTCTGGTTACGAGAGTCCAAAATCAAAATCAAAAACAAATAGGCATTGTAAGGGTCTTTGGCAAGAATCTGAAAACTTGCGTAAATGGATTGGGAAAATCACAAAAAATGGAATCCCAATAATTCTTGCTGGTGACTTTAATCGACAATTCCATACATTTAAGAATGAAGGGGAAGTTTGGCAGCTCATAAATGGAGTCAGTCCAGAAGGAAATTGGAAGTTTCAGCAATATCCAGAATTGGGTTTTCGTATATTTTGTAGAGATCGGAGAACAAACATAGATTGGATATTGATTGATAGTCAAATAGAATCATGGGTGAAGGATAAATCATTTTGGAAACGGCTCTATAAGGAGTCTGCCAATATTAGCGATCACTGCCCGATCAGCATTGATCTCGAAATAAAATAATTGCCATTGTTCACGACAAACCCCTGCGCCCAACGGTTTTCAAGATCGCCGGCACGCTACCGTCCATCGGGTATTTCGCTCGCCTGAGGAGGCGGCTATATCTGAGTCAGGGCACTGTGCCAAACGCTAGGGGGATCGGACATGAAACGCTACAAGACCTCTGTGAAGAGTGGAAAGAGGATGATGCTACATATTCCGGCTCCGGGGGTGATAGCTGCAATGATTGCTCGTTTGAGCGCCTGTTTGGCCGCCTGTCTCGCTCTGGGACTGATCGCCAGCGCCCAGACCGACGACGACGACCAACCCGATTTCGATACTATCGCTGAATATGCCTGCATTCTCGATGCCGAGACCGGTCTTGTCCTCTACGGCAAGAACGCCGACGCACCGATGATCCCGGCTTCGATGACCAAGATCATGACCGCTTTCATGGTGTTTGAAGCGATCGAATCGGGTCGTTTGTCACTCCGGCGCAAATTGACGGTCAGCCGCAACGCATGGGAACGCGGTGGACATAGCTCGGGAGGCTCGAGCAGTTTTCTCGCGATTGGGTCGCGGGTATCGGTGCAGGATTTGCTTCGCGGCCTGATCGTTCAGTCCGGGAATGACGCAGCGATCGTCCTCGCCGAGGGCATTGCCGACAGCGAGGAAGCCTTCGCCCGGCAGATGACGGCGCGCGCGCATGAATTGGAGCTCTATTCGGCCAGTTTTACGTCCGCCGCCGGACTCTATGACGACCGCCACCGGATAAGCGCTACCGATCTGGCAAAGCTGACTGCGATTCTCATCAGCAGGTTTCCTCAATATTACCTGATCTTCTCTGAGAAAGAATTTACCTATAACGGCATCAAGCAAAGCAATCGCAATCCTCTTCTCGGCGACGTCCCCGGAGCCGATGGCGTCAAGACCGGGCATTTGAATATCTCCGGCTATGGCATAGTCGGATCGGCTACCCGCGGCGGCGTGCGACGAATCATTGTCCTCAACGGACTAAAAAGCAGAGACGAACGCGACAGCGAAAGCCGCCGCATCATGCAAGAAGCGCTCAAAAGTTTCAAAGTCCGGCGAGTCGTCGAACAAGGCATAGTGGTCGGCAAGGCCGATGTCTGGCTCGGTGAGACGATCTCGGTGCCTTTGGTCGCTCTCCAGACCGGCATTATCGGGATGCACGTCTCGGCCATCCGCAAAATGCGCGCGCAGATCGTCTATGATGCGCCGCTCATTGCACCCATCCGCGCCGGAGACCCCATCGGAGAATTGCAGCTTAAGGCTCCGGGAGTTGCGCTCTTGCGCCTGCCCGTCGCCGCCGGAGCCGATGTTCCGCGCCTGAGCCTGCTTCAGCGCGCCATTCTCGGCATCGCCGGAGCACGTTGATGGGGCATTTCATCACTATCGAAGGACGCGACGGCAGCGGCAAAACCACGCTTGCCACTGCTCTTGCCGCCTTGATCGAAAAAAACGGACTGCCCGTCCTGCTCACCCGCGAGCCAGGAGGAACACAAGGTGCCGAAGCTATTCGCACTTTGCTTCTTACCCCACCGGACGGGATTGCATGGTCCGTTCAGTCGCAGGCTTTGCTGTTCTCGGCGGCGCGGCGCGATCATGTCGAGCGCGTCATTGCACCGGCTCTGGCCGGAGGGTCATGGGTGGTGTGTGACCGCTTCATCGATTCCATGCACGTCTATCAGGCCGGAGCCGCCGGACGCGATGTTCTCGAAGCTCTTGGCTGTGACGGATACATGCCGGAGCTGACCTTTCTTCTTGATCTTCCGGCAGACGCGGCAGTTTCCCGCTCGAAACAGCCCGACATGTTCGCCGCCGCCGTGCACAATGAATGGGACAAGACGGGCGGACCCGACAAAATGGAGGAAATCGCCAGCGCAAAATGTGGCGGAGCCGCCATACGCCAGGCATTCTTGCGTTTGGCCAAGGCCAATCCAGAGCGCTATGCCGTGCTTGATGCCCGAAATGGACCCGAGGACGTGCTTGTCGCGGCAATGGCGGTCATGACTGAGCGCTTTGGTTGTTCATGGTCAGGCGGTGTGAGCCAGTTACCTGGTGAGAGCCAGTCACCTGGTGGGAACCGGTCATCCGGTGAGAGCGGGCGCTAGGCATCGATGGGCGCATCCTTCTCGCATGTGCCGCCGGCGCGTTTTTCTATCCTTGGCAATGCCTCGGTCAGAGAGCATTTCGCTGTGGCGCTCGAAGCGGGGCGGCTTTTTCCGGCTTGGCTCCTGAGTGGTCAGAGCGGTATCGGCAAGGCGCAAACCGCTTTGCAGTGCGCTTTGATGGCGCTCGGTGCCAAGGCCGGGACGCCTCTGGAACGCGCCGCTCTGGCTGGAGCGCATCCGGATTTCTGCTGGATGTGCTGCGAGGACAAGAAGCAGGATATTCCGGTTGCGGCTATCCAGGAATTGCCGCGTTTTTTCGCCAAGAGCGCTGCCATGGGCGGATGGCGTGTTGCGGTTGTCGATGCACTTGATGCGCTCAATCGTTTCGGGATGAATGGCCTGCTCAAGATAGTGGAGGAGCCACCAGCGGGCGGGCTTTTTCTTCTTGTCCATCATGGCGAAAAGGACGTCCCCGCAACCCTCAGCAGTCGCTGCCATCGCGTTCGCATGCACTGCCTCAGCGCCGATGACATGCGCATTGCTCTGGCCAATGCCGGAGCCGGGGCATTCGATGCCGACATGATTGCTCTTGCCGGAGGCAGGCCGGGCCGGGCGCTTGCTCTGTTGCGTGCCGGTGCCTTCGATACTGCGGCGGCAGCGAAAAGACTTCTCGATACCGCCAGTAGCAAGGGTATCGCCGATCTGCTGACCGCAGCCGGGCGGTCGGAGGACATGTATGAAGCCATTGTCATGGCCTGTTTCCAATGGTGCCGAGACCATGCCGTGCGGGCTGAAGCGCGTGAGGATGCAGCCAGTTGGGCCGGAGCCGTCGCTGATTTGAGCGCGCTCTATCGGGACAGGCAGGAATTGGCGCTCGACAGGACGCAGACGATTGCTGCGATGTTCGAACGGGTCGCCGGGCAGCCGGGATGATCGATACCCATGTCAATTTTCACGCCGAGGCCTTCAAAGGCGAGCGCGAGGCGATGCTGGCACGGGCGCGGGAGGCCGGTGTGGATGGCTTTCTCGCGATATGCGACCGGATAGACCGCGATGATTTGATCGGCGATCTGGTCGCTCCGATAGCCGATATGTGGCGCAGCCTTGGAGTTCATCCGCATCACGCCAGGGATTTTCCAAAGCTCGATGCGGAGCGTCTCATTGCATTGGCGAGCGGCGACAAGGTGTGCGCACTCGGCGAGACCGGGCTGGACTATCACTATTGCCACAGTCCGAAGGAGGAGCAGATACGCTGTTTCGAGGCGCATATCGACGCGGCACAATCGGGACTTCCGCTCGTCATTCATTGCCGGGACGCCGACGACGATATGGGCGATCTGCTGGAGCGGCACATGGCGCATCGGAATTTTGTGCCGCTCATGCATTCATTCACCGGCTCGGAGCGGCTCGCGCGGCGGGCCTCGGAGATGGGGGCGTATTTTTCGGTCAATGGCATCATCAGTTTCAGGAATGCCGAGGCCGTATGCGCTGTTGTCAGGACGCTGCCGCTGGACAGAATCGTCCTCGAGACCGATTGCCCGTATCTGGCTCCGATTCCCTATCGCGGCCGTCGCAATGAACCTGCTTTCCTTGTTCGGGTGTGCGAGGAGCTTGGTGCGGTATTAGGAAGGCCTCCTGCCGACATCGACCGGATTACCAGCGCTGCTGCATGTGCGCTTTTCCCGCGCGCCTTTCACTGATTGTCCTATTCGATAAAAGGCGAGGGCAGTGTGGCCGGAATACGAATTGCCGCTGCCCAGATCGCACCTGCAACGGTGTCGCCAGTGAGCAGGATGTGTCCGCGGCCAGTAGCAATAGCACTGCGAGCGATGCTACTGTTCTTCGTTTGCAGTCGCCATGTCTCGCATCCGCGCCGGTTGAAAGCGATTGCACCGGCATGGCCGCCAATGTCTCCGGCCAGCAGATAGCCATTGCCGAGCGCGACCAGACTGCGCAGCGTGTTGCCGATCTGAATGTCCGGGTGGTCGCGCTGCCAGAGCGTATCGCCATTGCCGTCAATCTTGACGATATGCGTGCCGCCCTCCGTACCGGCTCCGGCAAGAAGGATGCCCATTGTGCTGCGCGTAGCCGCCTTGATCGCCATCGGGCGCGATCCCGGCAGGGTGGAGGTCCATAGCACCTCGCCGCCATGTCCGAGCTTCATCACCCACATTTTGCGCTCTGGCCCGCTGGTGTAGCCGCTGAGCACCGGGCCGCCGGACAGCGCAGTCACCACAAGAGCAGCGTCGGCCTTGTCGCTACCGAGTTGTATTTCCCATTCGGATGCCCCCTCTTCACTGAGTTTGGCAGCCCATATGTCGCTCATTTCTCCCTGTCCGACCTGACCGGCGAGGAAATACCCGGTCATGCGCGACCGCACGACGGAAAACGCAATTGTTTCATTTGTCAGGCTTTGATAGGTCCATTGCACATTGCCGCCTGCGTCGATCTTGTGCGCTTGTGCGCGCCCATTCCTGCTTCCGGCCAGGACATAGCCGCTGTCATCGGTCGCTGTCGCCGCATAGATGGTCGCCGGAGTGCTCAGCGGCAGGAGATTCTTCTGCCGTCCTCCGGGGTCGAGGGCTATGGTCAGAAGGGATGGTCCTGTTTGTCCGGCCAGCAGAATGTCGCCATTCCGCTGCACGGCGACATCGCGCGATTGCCCGCTTGGTCCGAAGAATTCCCAGTCAATATGTGCCTCATTCAGGACGGTCGCAGGCCCCGATGCAGCGGGGCATTCGTCGATATTCTGCCCGGTCGGCTGGTGCGCTGGGGCCTCGAATGCGTCGGTTGCGCTGGGCGTGGTTCGGCTACAGGCACCGGCGAGACCGAAAAGCACAATGAGCGGGCAAAGAAACACAAAAGAAGATGTTCGTTTCACAAAAGATCCCTCCTGACCCGGAGCATTTTTTCCGCATATCTGATTTCGCTGAGAAAATAGATCAGGGCAACGGCCATGGCCGCGACGCCGCCGAGAAAGAGGGCAGCAACGAGAAGAGAGAAGTCCAGTGAGAGGATTTCCTCGGTGAAAAGAACGATGATCACGATGCAGACCAATAATGCGGCAAGGGTAGAGAATTTGATCGCCCGGCTGATTCGGGCCATGCGAATATCGAGGAAGTGCAAATCCTTGCGGCGCTGTTCACTGGGGAGATCGCCGTGATCGCTCTCGAATTCGAGCAGCCGGTATCGATCAACGACGCGGGCGAGCCGATTGGTCATCACGCTGAGAAAGGAGCCGATTCCTGCGATCATGAAGACCGGCGCGACCGATAATTGGATGATTGCGGCGATATCGGCCTGATATGTCGGCATTGCGGGCAGATCTCCGATATATGGCATGGTCACCATGTGGTGGAGCGGGCGGCGGGAATCGAACCCGCGCGTTCAGCTTGGAAGGCTAACAGGCTACCATTACATCACGCCCGCGGCTTATCGCATTTCCGGAGCAGAAATCTGATCAGTTTCAGATCATGCCCGGCTGTTGCGACGTCGCTTGTGCAACAATACGGGTTCGATCAGCTTTCTCTCGCAAGCCTTGTCTGCCATTTTCGCTCATCAGGTGCAATGCTTGCGCGAAGAGGCACGCATCTGCTCTGCTGCGGCGACCATATTGCGCAATGAGCGCTCGACCTCCGGCCAGGAGCGGGTTTTCAGACCGCAATCCGGATTGACCCAAATCCGCTCCTCCGCCAGCACCCGCCGAGCCTTTTCGAGCAAGGCAAGCATCTCGGCAGTATCCGGAACCCTTGGCGCGTGAATATCATAGACTCCCGGCCCGACCGCACCCGGATAGTCATAGGCAAGGAAAGCATCCAGCAGATTCATTTGCGACCGTGAGGTCTCGATGGAAATGACGTCGGCGTCCATCGCTGCAATCGATTCGATGATGTCATTGCGCTCCGGCTCGCCATGGACCAGAACGTCAAGCCCGATCTCGTGCTGACGGGCAATCACAGAGCAAATCTCCTTTTGAATCAACGCCTTGTGATCCGCTTCCGATATCTCACTTTTCCTGAAGGCAGCCCGCGTTTTGCGAATCTCTGGCGTTTGCGGAAAAGAACCAATGGTCGTCGTCGGAAAAATCGGCAAACCTATCGCCGCTTCCTGAATTTTGCGGCGGTCAGCCAGCGGCGAATCGCGATGTTTCATCTCCGGCCTGATCCCCGAAATCCGGATAATGCGCCTTTCCGAGAAACAGGAAGCTGGCCGGACCAATCAGAACCGGCCGCGTTTGGATTCCTTGCTCTTGCGCTTCCCGGTGCTGGTCAAACAGAGCCGTGCTCGAAAGCGCCGGATTCATGTCCGGCTCGAATTCGGGCACGATATAGTGGTAATTCGTATCAAACCATTTGGTCATTTCCATTGCGGTCACGTCGACATCATTGCGCTGAAGGCCGCGCGCCATCGCAAAACGGGTGCCATTTCGTCAGTGCGGAAACTAAATCTGAAGTATACTGAAAATAGTCCTCATGCGGGTCGAGCGGCATTTTCAGGTCTTTGGGGACGTCGCCACGCAGAGCAACGATAAGGTCTTCTTACACAAGAGTGCTCATTTGAAAAAGACGCGGCGCGCCCGGATCTCGGATGACGCGGATAGCTGAGCCTCCGAAGGCGTCTCAGGGCCGTAAATCGGCGCGATTCAACTGATCGACCGACTGGCAGCCCATCAATTTCATATCGCGGATCATCTCCTTGCGCATCAGCTCGAGGGCGCGCTCGACACCGGCCTGTCCGGCTCCGGCGAGCGCATAGAGATAAAATCGCCCGCCCGAACAGGCTTTGGCGCCGAGGGCCAGGGCTTTGAGCACATGACTGCCTCGCCGCACGCCGCCATCGCAGATCACGTCGAGCCGGTCACCAACTGCATCGACGATCTCGGTGATTTGCTCGAACGGGCACGCGGCGCCGTCGAGTTGGCGTCCACCATGATTGGAGACCATCAGGCCATCAATCCCGGCATCGGCGGCTCGGCGAGCATCTTGTGCGCTCATCACGCCTTTGAGGCAGAAAGGACCATCCCATTGCTGGCGCAGTTTCTCGACATCGCTCCAATTGAGAGACGGATCAAGCAGAGTCGAGAAATACTCGCTGACCGAAATGGCGATATTGCTCCCTTGCTGGACGTGGGTCTCCAATTGCGACAGTTTGAATTTCGGGCCCGTCAGATAGTCGAGGGTCCAGCCCGGATGCAGCGCAAAACTCATCAGGCCGGCTACGGTCAACTCCGGCGGCGAGGTGAAGCCAGTGCGCATGTCTCGCTCGCGATTGCCGCCCGCCGCCGTGTCCACCGTCAAAGTCAATACCTCGAAACCCGAAGCCTTGGCTCGTTCCAGCATCCGCGTGTTCAGTCCGCGATCCTTGTGGAAGTAGAACTGAAACATTTTCGGGGTCGAAATCTGCGCCCCAATTTCCTCCAGACCATACGTCCCAAGCGAGGAAATCCCGAACAGAACGCCGAATTTCTCCGCCGCCGCCGCGACCGCGCGTTCGCCCTCGGTGTGGAAGAGACGCTGCAGTGCCGTCGGCGAGCAGAATAACGGCATCGCCATCTTCTGACCCAAAACCGTCACGCCGAGATCGACCTCCGCCACATCGACCAGAATTCGCGGCACCAGATGGCGTTGCTCAAAGGCTTCGGTGTTCCGGCGCAACGTCACCTCATCATCGGCTCCGCCGTCAATGTAGTGGAAAATCGGACCCGGCAAACGTCGCCGCGCCAGGTCGCGGAAATCACTGATATTATGACATCTGGACAGGCTACTACGCATCGATTTGCTTTCACTTCCAAGCACCGCCGGACGCGTGGTGGAGGGGGCTGGATTCGAACCAGCGTACGCTAACGCGGCCAGATTTACAGTCTGGTGCCTTTAACCACTCGGCCACCCCTCCCATGCACAGGCAGGCCTCTCGCATTATTAAAGCAGTGCTACCTAGCCTGCATCGTGCTATAGATAGGACCGAACCCAGACGCAAGCCACGCACCGTTGCTCTGCGTGCAAGTCTTTTGGAGGCGCAAGGGTGGAGCCTCTCAATTTTTCCAAATTGGAGGCAGGAAGAGGGTCGGAACGGAAAAACATTTTATTATGTTTCTTGACGAAAAGGATTGATGTTTTTTGCTATGAATTTTATCGTTTTATGTGGTGGTCATGGGAGATGGACAGATGTTGGGAATATTTGGAGGCAAGAAACATGTTGTGTCAGGTCTGACGGAGTATGAAAAAGAAAGTGCCAGGATCGCAAAGCATGTTGTGATGCGCTTTGCGCGTGGAAATGTGAGTCTCATGCAAGGCCGTTATCTGGATCAGGAGGGGCTCGACGATCTGCGTGCTCGGGGTGATAAGGCACAAAAGAATATAGAAAAGTTTCTAGAGGAGAATGGTATCGACTGGAGAAAAGAACCTTCACGATCTGAGTAATTTTTTCTGTGTTTCATATTAGAACTAACTCAACGTCATCAAAAAGTTCTTGGTGAAGGAGTATAGTTGTAATGGATGGTATTCCCAAAGAATTCAATAACAAAATTGATGAGATTTGTAAACAATGGAATAAAGCTGAGAAGGCAATGAAGATTGCTGAAGGAATTAATGGCAACGTTGTGTATCCGTCTATTAACGAGCTTCGATACGCAGGTAGAAAATTGATCGAATATATGGAATCTCGTTCCGTAGATTCCGAAACAAACCAAATAAATACTCTTGAAAGCGCACGCGTGGACTGTATGAAAGCAACTCACGATGCGGTAGATACATCTATCTCATTCGTGAAGCTGGAGCTTGATAATATTCGGAAAAATATTCCTGCTAATTCAATTTTGAAGATCGATGGATTTCAAGATATATATGCTCTGGTAGCTCGTATGGGAGATAAGATACCTGAATCTCGTGAAAATCGTAACAAGAGAAATGAAATATACGAAAATATAATTAATGATGGTGAGCTAAACGAGCTCAAAGAAGGATTTAATTCAATAAAATCTAATATGGAACTTATAGAAAATGTTGCAAAAGAAGACAGAATTGAAAGGGAAAAAACAGAACAAGAAAGTAAACGGAATAGAATGTTTGCTGCGTGTGGTATTGTAATTGGTATAATTGGTATTGTAATTGGTGTTTTCTTTTAATTTCCATATGCTTTAATATAGTTATACAAAGCCGATCTCCGATATGAAGACTCGTGTGCGCAAGCTCGATGGTTCCCGCAAGCCCGAAAGCCTTGCGCAAAATGGCTGGATATGGGGGATTCATGCGGTCAATGCGGCTGTCTCCAATAACCGCCGCCGCATTCATCGGCTGCTGGTGACCGCGAATGGCCGGGCCCGCCTCACTGTCTGCCCGGAGCACGCCGAGACCGTCGACACAAAGACGCTGAGCCGACATGTGCCCGCACAAGCCGTGCATCAGGGCGTTGCGCTGCTTGCCGAGCCTCTGCCGATGGGCGATTTCGGTGAGATTTGTGCCAATGGCGGAGGTCCGATCATCATTCTCGATCAAGTGAGCGATCCGCACAATGTCGGAGCGGTATTTCGTTCAGGAGCCGCTTTTGGTGCAGAAGCGATAATCATGCAGACGCGCCATGCTCCGGCCCTTTCCGGGGCGCTGACCAAGGCGGCGGCTGGCGGTGTTGAGGTGGTCGAGCAGGTTCGAGTGACCAATATCGCTCGCTCGCTGGGGCTTCTGGATTCGGAAGGCTGGTGCGTGATCGGTCTTGATGGCCGGGCCGAGACTCTGCTCAGCGCGGCGGTGGCTCCGGGTTCCGGAGCAGGGCGCTATGCTTTGGTGTTCGGCGCAGAAGGGAAGGGATTGCGTCCTCTTGTGGCGCGGGCCTGCACCTGTCTGGCGCGTATTCCGATGCCGGGCAGCAGCATCGAGAATCTCAATATATCGAATGCGGCGGCGATTACACTGTATCAATTGGCGATAAAAGCCTGAGCGTCACCGATTTGGGCCCGGTATTTCCGGCGCAGCAGGTCGATGGGCAGCGGTTCATTCTTGCCGTTCTTGTCGTCATAGTGCCAGAAAGTCCAGCCATTGCAGGCCGGGACATTCTGCAGGCGCGCTCCGAGCCAGTGGATCGAGCCGCTCAGCCGACCGGCGCACAGACTGCCATCGGCCCGGATGATGGCGGTATGGTGTTTTTTGGCGCAATGGAGGCTGTCTCCGGGCGAGAGGAGGCCGTTCTCGACCAGAGTGCCGAAGGGAATACGCGGCAATTGGGAGGCACGTGGGGTCATGGCCAGACCGGGCCGCTCGATCTTTGTTACTGCCTTGATTCGGTCCTGCGCGATTTGGGCATAGGTCTGACTGCTCTCGATTCCGATCCAGCGGCGTCCGAGTTTTTTAGCGACGGCTCCGGTCGTTCCGGTTCCGAAAAAGGGGTCGAGGACCAGATCGTCTTCGCCGGTCGATGCGAGCAGGATGCGATAGAGCAGGGCTTCGGGTTTCTGTGTGGGATGCGCCTTCCGGCCATCGGCGGTTTTGATGCGCTCGCCGCCGGAGCAGAGGGGAAAGCGCCAGTCCGAGCGCATCTGAATGCCGTCATTGGCACTTTTGAGCGCTTCGTAATTGAAGGTATAGCGTTTTTGCGTTTTGCTTTTCGTGGCCCAGATGAGTGTTTCATGCGCATTGGCGAATCGGGTGCCTTTGAAATTGGGCATGGGATTGGACTTGCACCATATGATGTCATTGAGGAGCCAGAAGCCGAGATCCTGCAAGATGGTTCCGACCCGGAAGATATTGTGATAGCTTCCCATCACCCAGAGCGTGCCGTCCGTCTTGAGGATTCGCCGGGCTTGCGAAAGCCAGCTGCGGGTAAAGGCGTCATAGGCGGCGAAGTCGTCGAATCGGTCCCAGCTGTCGTTGACTCCGTCGACGCGCGAATTGTCGGGTCGGTGCAGGTCTCTGTCGAGCTGGAGATTATAGGGTGGGTCGGCGAAGACCAGATCGACCGAGCCGTCGGCCAGCGATTCCATATTCTTGATGCAGTCGCCGACGAGGACTGTGTTGTCGATAGATGCGGTCACGGGCAAAATTCCTGAACACGAGTGAGCAATCGCGTCAGCTAGAGCGAATAGTGTCCAAATAAATCGTAAATATCCGGCGGCGTCGGCCAGTTTTGCTGCTTAGAACACGAAGGCCGCAGGGCGGGCGAAGCCCGGCAAAAGAGCGGTCACATATGGATCAAGGCCGCTTACGGATACACTCACGCCGCTTGTTTTCTTTTCATAGACGCGCGACTGGAGGAGCCTATTCTCGCGCACAACGGCGACAAGCCGTCCGTTCGGTGCCAATTGTGCGAACAGGCAGTCGGGCACTGCATCGATCGCGCCGCCATCGATCCAGATGACGTCATACGGCCCCTGCTCGCTCAGACCTTCAGCCAGGACGCCGCTTTCGACAATGGCGTTATCAATGCCGAATTCAGCCAGTCTGTTACTGGTCTGGCGGGCGGTATCGCGCTCTTCCTCCAGACCGACGACAGCTTCGGCAATGAAGGCGATCACCGCGGCTGCATATCCGGTTCCCGGCCCGATGATCAGAGCAATGTCGCCCGCGCCGATCCGTGCAGCCTGCAGCGCCAAGCCCATCTGTCCGGCAAGGGGAAGCCAGCGATTCGACATGGTTTCGATCCTGATCTCCGCATAGGCGAGATGCCTTTTCGATTCGGGAACGAAAATCTCGCGCGGAATGCGCGCCAGCGCTGCTCTGATACGGCTATCGGTGACGTTGCGCGGTAGAATCTGGGTCGCGACCATTCTATGCCGGGCAGAAGTGCAATCCATTGCTGTCGTCTCCTTTTGCAGATTGCCTGTAGCGAAGAGCCTCGCGCTGTGTTCGCAAGGCTCCGGTTTCGGGGACGCCAAAACACTGGCTGGGGTGCTAGGATTCGAACCTAGGAATGGCGATACCAAAAACCGCTGCCTTACCACTTGGCTACACCCCATGACCAGTATTCGCTAAGTAGCCCATCACCGTGCCCCGGAGCAAGGCGGGAAGGAAATTGATCCGGCCCGTTTACGCGGCCCGATATTGCCTTTAGATGAAATACAGCATCGGAGCATAGCTCAGCCTGGTAGAGCACCGTCTTCGGGAGGCGGGGGTCGGAGGTTCAAATCCTCCTGCTCCGACCAGGGGACGCTAGGATACTGAACTGGTTCCATGCTATGGAAGCAAGGCTCCGGACCGGAGCCGGAACAATCGGTGTGACGCCAGTCACATCGGCAGTAGGCAGGGAGCCTGTATCAACCATGAAATCCTTTTTTATTGCTCTGGCCGGCGGTACCGTAGCCGGTATTTTTATCGTTCTGGGTTTATTTGCGATGGTGGTCGGAGGAATCATGTCGGTGATAAATTCTGCTTCAATGGCGGCACCACGGCCTGACGGTCCTGTTGTCCTCACCCTGGATTTGCGCCGTGACATGACAGATGGCGGTCAGTTGTCATTTCTGCCTTTTATCCGCCAGATCGGATTTGTCGATATTATCTCGCGACTCGATGCGGCGGCCCGGGATGAGAAAGTGGCCGGAGTCTTTGTCCGGGTCGGTCAGCGCGGACCGGGAAGCGCACGCGCCGAAGAATTGCGCAGCGCTTTTCAGACATTGCGGCAGGCCGGAAAATTCGTGGTCTCCCATGCGCAAGGCTTCGGGATAGGTCCATCGGGCTATCGAGCCGTGTCGGCGGGCGATGAGATCGTGATGCAGCCGGGAAGCGATTTCGCCGTCTCCGGCCTGCTGCTCGAGACATTGTTCCTCAAAGAGACGCTGGACAAAATCGAGGTGACGCCGGAATTGATTGCAATCGGCAAATACAAGAATGGTCCCAATGTCTATACGCAGACCGATTATACCGCTCCGCACGCCGAGGCGCTGAGAAGTCTCGGCGAGAGCATTTGGGAAATCTCGGTGGCCGAGCTGGCCGCAGATCGCAATATGGACGAAGAAACGATGCGCGATCTTCTGGCTGGCGCGCCGCTCAGTGCCGAAGACGCCGTGCTCGCGGGTTTGGTCGACCTCCTGAGCTGGCCGGAAGAAACGCTCGAAGCGACCCTGAAGCGCCCGGGCCTGTGCGACGACGACTGCACGCAAATCGGCATAGGAAAATATGTGCCGCCCAAAGATGATGCGTCGGCACCGGTCATTGCGCTCGTCAATGGCGAGGGGGTGATCGTTACCGGACGGGGAGAATCACCGGATCTGGATTCGGCATTCGTCTCCGATGCCGTGGCCGGAGAATTGCTCGATGCCTCCGAGGATGAGGATGTCCGCGCCGTGGTTTTTCGCATCGATAGTCCGGGTGGCTCGGTGCAAGCCTCCGACCAGGTCTGGCGCGCGGTCGAGCGCGTGCGCGAAGCCGGAAAGCCGGTAATCATTTCCATGGGACCGTTAGCTGCGTCGGGTGGGTATTATGTCTCGATGTCGGCGGATGCGATTCTGGCCAACCGCACCACGATCACCGGGTCGATCGGCGTCTATGGCGGAAAATTTGCGATAGGCGGCGGATTGCGCAAGCTCGGCATTCAGCCGCGCAATATTCTGATTGGCGCGCCATTCGCAGGAATAGGATCGACCGATGTGTTCTCGGAGCAGCAAAGAAACAGCCTCACCCAATCCTTGCAAAGAACCTATGATCGCTTCGTCGATCTGGCTGCCGAAGGACGAAATATGACTCGCACCGATATGGACGCGATCGCCCAGGGACGGGTGTGGAGCGGCGAAGATGCCCTGCAACTCGGTCTGGTCGACGAGATGGGCGGATATATTCGTGCGCTCGAAAAAGCACGCGAGCTGGCTGGAATCGATGCGGGCGCGCCAATTCGTGTCCGCCACTTCACGGCGTCCGACGATCCGGTTGAATCCATTTTGGCGCTGCTTCAGTCTGGTGGAAAGCTTGCTCTGCTCCTGCGATTCATGACCTTTGTGTTCGGCGCTGATCCGGTGTCGGAGGTGCTTGATATCGCAAGCGACGAGGGGCATCATGCCCGCATGTCTTCGGTTGCGGTGCGTTGAGCGCTCGGATATGTAACAGTATATCACCGATGTTTCCCTTGACGCTCCGGCCTTCTCTTTGCTTTTCTGCGGCAAATTTTACGTTTCAAGCGGGACGGAACAGGTAGCCGAAGGCTTTTGCAGCGAACGGACGGATCGCCAATGTCGAGATTCTTGTGGTCGTCAGATTTTACGATTGACAGATTTGGCCTTCTGGCAAAGAAGACAGGTCATTATATTTCCTTTGACCGCACGCTTGTTCGCACAGCAGCGGACTGGTTTTCCTTTTATCTGCTGGAGCAGATGCGCCGCACCGGTCGTTTTCTCAAGGGGCGCAGGCGGATGCGGGTTGCTTTCGTGCCGGAGATTCCGCGGCCATGGTATCTGATCTGGCCGGTCATGCACAGCGGTGCGGAATTGGTGAAAGATCCGGACAGGGCTGATGTCATCATGTGGTTCGACGACAGCACGATAGGCGATCCGAGCTGTTTTCCCCGCCATGACAAGGTGTTCGATCACCGGCGATTCATCAATTTCGGGTGTTCGGACATTTCCAAAAGCCGTATCGACGCGGTTTTTCGAGCCGAGTTCGGCTATGGCGCCGATATCGAGCCGGAGACGCATAATGGGCCAATGGTGGTCAAATCAGAGAATAATGGTGCGCATGACGGGCGTATCGTCATCGGACCGGTCGCGCGCCTTGATGGCTTTGTGTATCAGCGAGTGATCGATAACCGGGTCGGTCGCGGCCTTGTCGAGGATTTGCGGACCTGCGTCGTCGGCAGCCGGCCAGTGCTGACCTTCAGGAAAAGACGTCTGGAGTCGCACCGCTTCTCCAATGATAATAGCGAGGTCGAGCTGGCCAGGGTCGAAGACGTATTCTCTCCGTCGGAATTGCGTGCGATAGGACGGTTCGCCGATGCGATGCGCCTTGATTGGGCCGGCATGGATATCTTGCGCGACCGCGATGACCAGCGTCTTTATATCGTCGATGCCAACAAGACGGATATGGGACCGCCCTGCTTTCTTCCCCTTCGTCAGAAATTGCAAGCTGTCGACCGCCTTTCGGCTGCTTTCGTCGAGCAGTTTTCCCCTCGCGGTGTGGGTGCTGCACCATTGTCATTTCGGTGATCCCCTTCGTCCGCGACTTTGATGTGGAATACGGTCGTATCGACCGTCTGACCCCGCTGATCCGCCGGGTCATTGCCGATAATCCCGGACCATTCACCTATACCGGAACCGGCGTCTATATCATCGGAGCCGGAGATGAAATCGCGGTCATTGATCCCGGTCCGGACATGGGGCCGCATTTCGCATCTCTCAAACGAGCCATCGGCGGACGCAGGGTCTCGCATGTATTGGTGACTCATTCGCATATGGATCACTCGCCGCTGGCCCGTCCTCTGGCTGCCTGGGCCGGGTGCGAGGTCTGGGCCGGCGGAAGCGCAATAGCATCCGATGGCACGGTCCGGGGCGAAGCGGGTGACGATCTGGCTTTTTACCCGGATCGCCTCCTTGTCGACGGCCAGATCATCTCCGGGCAGGGCTGGACGATTGAGGCGCTTGCCACTCCGGGGCATACGGCCGCACATTTCTGCTTCGCGCTTCTTGAGGAAAATGCCTTGTTCTCGGGCGATCATGTGATGGGATGGTCGACCACGGTCATCTCGCCTCCGGACGGGCATATGGGCCGGTATATGGACAGTCTGGACAAAATCCGCGCGCGTGGATTCTCCTGTCTGTGGCCGACCCACGGTCCGCCGGTCACCGATCCGGAGCCTTTCCTCACCGCCTGTATCGCCCATCGCAGAGACCGGGAAAAAGCGATTATTGCGCGGCTAAAGGCAGGCGACGAAAAAATCATTGATATTGTTCGCGCCGTCTATGCCGATGTCCGCGAGAGCCTGCATCCGGCAGCTTTTCACTCGGTATTGGCGCATCTGATTCATCTGCACGAGACAGGCAGAGTCGAGATGCTGGGCAATGGCCGCCCCTCGGCTTTGAGCCGCTTTCACTTGCCTCCCCCCAAACACCCAACAAGCGTGGCTCCGGTAGTGGGGGGGAGACTTGAACTCCCGACCTCAGGATTATGAGTCCTGCGCTCTAACCGGCTGAGCTACCCCACCATTGCCGCATCCGCTGGAGATTCGGCCTTTTCCGGGCACCCGTCGCCAAAAGGAAGGCGCTAGGAGCTGACAGCTTCCATTTTTACCGGACGAGCGAGCAATCTATCAAGAGCTTCTTTCACCGTCACCTTCTGGTCGATAATTGCGGCGACCGCCGCGCTCACCGGCATGTCCACGCCAAATCGCGCCGCCAGAGCAACAAGGGCAGAGGCGCTTGCCGCACCCTCGACCACGCCTTTTGCTTGCACCAGGGCGGTCCGGGGCGTCTGTCCGCTGCCAAGCGCCACGCCGAAACAGCGATTGCGCGACAGCGACGAAAAACAGGTGAGGGCAAGATCGCCAAGACCGCTCAAGCCGGTCATGGTCTCGGCCCGGGCACCAAGAGCGATGCCAAGACGCGACATTTCAGCAAATCCGCGGGCCATCAATGACGCTTGCGCCGAATAGCCGAGCATCATGCCGTCCGCAATACCGCAGCCGATAGCCAGAACATTCTTGACCGCTCCGCCGATTTGGGCGCCGATGATGTCGTCGCTCGGATAGAGGCGTATTTCCTTCTGGCTGAGAGTAGCCAGCCAGGCAGCGCGATGGTTCGGGTCCTTGCAGGCGAGGGTGATGGCGGTCGGTTTGCCGGCGATCATTTCGGCGGCAAAGGACGGTCCGGAGAGGATTGCAGCCGAACTCGACGAGCACGTCTCGGCGAGCATTTCGCTCATCAGTTTCAGGGATGCGGCTTCGATCCCCTTGGCGCTCAGAGCAAGCGGAATGCCGGGACGGAGACAGGGTGCGGCTCGGGCCAGAGCCGCGCGCGCCTCCTGCGCCGGGCTGGCGAGAAAACAGGCGGCGCAGTCGCTGAGATGAGCCGGGTCGGTGCTGGCCTCGAGCGGGGCGAAATATGCGCCGGGCAGCCGGGCCGAATGTCCGGCACGAAGGTCGGCGACGGCGTCTTCGGTGCGGGCGAGCAGACGCACCTCGGCTCCGGCGTTCCGGGCTGCGCAGGCGAGAGCGACCCCCCAAGCGCCGGAGCCAATCACCCCGACAGGAGTAAAGCACTCGGTGCTCACGCGACGTCTCGAGGGAAGAATACTTCATGCACCAGCCATGCATCCGCCTTTTTTCTGAAGACAGCCGCCGCCGCGGTCGGAAATTTGCGCATGATTTTTGTATATCGCGCATCGCTTTGCGGGCAGAGGGACGCAGCAAGCTCATGAAGGCCCGGATTATGAGCGATCACCATCACCGATGACTGGCCTGCTTCCTCCGCCGCGGTGAGAATGCGCCCCGAAGTGGCCAGATAGAGCCGGTCATGCTCTTTGCGCTTGGTGGCGGCAAAGGTATGCGCCATAGCGTCAAAGCTCTCGCGGCAGCGGCGGGCGGGCGAAACCAGAGCCAGATCAGGACGAACCCCCGACGCATGCAGCATCAAAGCAATGCGGGCGGCATCCTTCAGGCCTTTTTCGGTCAGAGGCCGGTCATGGTCATTGCCAGCGAAGGACATGCTCTGCGCTTTGGCGTGGCGAAACAGAATCAACTCATTCATACGTTCGTTTTCTCAAGGAGGAGCGTTCCGCTTTCAGCCTGCCGCGCCGGATTTCTAGCGTTTTTCTACCGGCACATAGTCGCGCCGTCCATGGCCAGTATAGACTTGCCGCGGGCGTCCGATGCGCTGGGAGGGATCCTCGATCATCTCGCGCCATTGGGCAATCCAGCCGACGGTGCGGGCCAGAGCAAACAAGACAGTGAACATCGAGGTCGGAAAGCCCATGGCTCGCAAAGTGATTCCAGAGTAGAAATCAATGTTCGGATAGAGTTTGCGCGAGACAAAATAATCATCATTGCGCGCTCTTTTTTCCAATTCCATGGCAATTTTGAGCAGAGGGTCGCGCTCTGCATTGGTCTCGGCGAGGACCTCGTGACAGGTTTTCTGCATGACTTCGGCGCGCGGGTCGTAATTCTTGTAGACGCGATGACCGAATCCCATCAGCCGGAAAGGATCGTTTTTGTCGCGGGCGCGAGCGAGATAATCGGGAATATTCTCGACGCTTCCGATTTCCCGCAGCATGTTCAATGCAGCTTCATTGGCGCCGCCATGGCTTGGTCCCCACAGGCAAGCGATTCCGGCGGCGATGCAGGCGAAGGGATTTGCTCCGGACGACCCGGCGAGCCGCACCGTTGAGGTCGAGGCATTTTGCTCATGATCGGCATGGAGGATGAAAATACGGTCCATGGCGCGGGCGAGGACCGGGTTATAGCGATAGTCCTCGGAGGGAACAGCAAAACACATGCGCAGAAAATTGGCGGCATAGTCGAGATCATTGCGCGGATGGATGAAGGGCTGCCCGATCGAGTATTTATAAGCGCGAGCAGCGATAGTCGGCATTTTGGCGATCATCCGGCGCGAGGCCACAAGCCGTTGTTCGGGATCGTCGATATCGGTCGAGTCGTGGTAGAAGGCGGAAAGAGCACCGACCGCTCCGACCATTATCGCCATCGGATGGGCGTCGCGTCTGAAGCCTTCGAAGAAGCGGTCGAATTGTGTATGCAGCATGGTGTGGTTGGTGATCGCATTTTCGAACACCGCCAATTCGTCCCCGCTTGGGAGATCGCCATTGAGGAGGAGATAGCAGACTTCAAGGAAGCTGCTCTGCCGGGCCAATTGGTCGATCGGGTATCCGCAGTGAAGGAGAATGCCTTCATCGCCGTCGATATAGGTGATTCTGCTTTGACAGCTCGCAGTCGAGGTGAAGCTCGGATCGAGGGTGAAAATGCCCGTTTCCTTGTGGAGTGCGCCAATATTCATCGCGTCCGGACCGAGCGTACCCGAAACCACCGGAAAACCGGTTGTATGGCCGTCAATGGTCAGTGTTGCTTCGTTTTTCCGCATGGTGTCCATGGGATGCTCCCTTTGATGTGCCGGAACAATTGACCGCCCGGCGCGATCCTCGGCAGCCCCTTATATGCCCCGCCTGTTGTGCTCACGCGCCTTTTTACAGCCCGTTACGCGCTTCACATGCGCCCCAGGTGCTCGTGTCATGCTCCTCACGCCACGCTTGCCTTACGCGTATGCTCCTCACCCGCCGTGCGCGCCTGGCGCTTGGTCGCCGACCCGAAGAGCGGTCTCGTCCGATCCCAGCCAGAAGATAACCGAAGCAAGACCAGGAGCAGGTCTCCCGCCAGTCAGGCAGAGACGAAGAGCCGGGCCGATATCCCCCATAGTCACCTGCATATCTGCGCAGGCACGCTTCAAGGTCGAGGCGATATTCGACTCTGTCCAGCTATCGATATTCCTAATCTGCCGGAGGAGAATGGTCAAGAGAGCCATGGTTTCTTCAGGAAGGCGGGCGCGCTGTTTTTCGTCGAGTGTCACTGGTCTGATATCAGTGAGGAAGGCGGTTTTGTCCCGGAGGTCCTGCAGGGTAGCGGCGCTCTGTTTGAGCTTGGGCAGGGCCGCGGCGATTCGGGAGCGCACGACTGATTCCGATGGCATATCCAGTGCGTCAAGCAGATCGGTCAAGGGGTGCGCCCGCAGATGGTATCCGTTGATGTGGTCGAGCTTGTCACGGTCCATGCGGGCGGGCGAGGCGTGAATCCGGGCAAGATCGAAGCAGTCGATGGCTTCTTGCCGCGTGAATATTTCCTTGTCGCCATGAGAGAATCCGAGGCGAAGAAGATAATTGTTCAGGCCCTCGGGCAAATAGCCCATATCGCGATAGGCGGCGACTCCGAGTGCGCCGTGACGCTTCGATAATTTCCTGCCGTCGCTGCCATGGATGAGGGGCAGATGCGCATAGATCGGGACTGGCCATTTCAATGCTTTGAGAATGCATGATTGCCGGACAGCATTGGTTAGATGGTCTTCGCCTCGGATGACATGGGTTACGCCGGCCTGGTGATCATCGACGACGACGGCGAGCATATAGGTTGGAGCGCCGTCGGCGCGGACCAGCACCATATCGTCGATATCGGCAGCTTTGACGGTGACGTGCCCGCGCACAGCGTCATTGATGGTCACCAGGCCGCGGTCGGGAGCGCGCAGGCGCAGGACCGGACGAGCGTGCTGTTGCGCTGTAGAAGAAGATGTACCGGAGCGCCAGATGGAGCGAAAAGCGCGTCCTTCGGCATGGCAGCGTTTGCGTTCGTGCTCGCATTCCTCATCGCTGAGCCAGCATTGGAAAGCGGTTTTCTCATCGAGCATGCGCTGAGCGGTTTCCAGATGGAGATGGCGCATGTGTGACTGAAAGACAGCCGGTGCGTCCGGAGCAAGGCCGAGCCAGTCAAGACCGTCGAAAATGGCTGTGACGGCTTGCGATGTGGAGCGAGCGGCGTCGGTATCCTCGATCCGCAACAAAAACAGCCCCTTGTGCGCCCGGGCAAACAAATAGTTGAATAGCGCCGTGCGTGCGCCGCCAATATGGAGCATCCCGGTCGGCGAGGGCGCGAAGCGTGTGGTAAGTGTCATTTTCTTTTCTGCCTCATGTGTCAGCGGATTCTGCGTGTGTGGCGTGCCTCTGTCCAGTCGGAGGCGCGGACAGTGAATTGGCATGCTCGCGCTGGTCTGGCAGCTCCGCTTGTTTTCGGGGCCGGAGCCGCACTCTATCTGAGCGCCGGATTCGAGCCTTCTTGGGCAATTCTTGCGGCCATGAGCATTTTTTTTCTGCTCCTGCGTCTCTTCGCCGGTGCTGGTATTGCCGGCATCCTCGCCATATTCGCCTTGTCCGCATGTCTCGGCGCAGTGGTGACCAAGATGCGCGCCGCAATGGTCGCCGCGCCGCGCGTGCAAATTCCGACCGCATCCGTTGTCGTCGAGGGGCGCGTCACGCGAATCGAAGCCGGACGCACCCATAAACGACTGCGTATCAGAGTAACCGCCATGCAGGGCATGACCGCCGATGAAACACCGCATCTCATCCGCATTTCTCATGCCGCGGCGCTCCGGGTCGGGCCGGGCAGGGCGGTGCGCTGCCGGGTCCGCTTGCTGCCGCCGCCTGCCCCTTCCGTTCGCGGCGATTATAATTTCCGCCTTCAAGCCTATTTCCAGCGTCTTGGCGCGGTCGGCTTTGCCCTTGGTGCATGTGCACCCGCCGAAAATGCACCGCCGCGAAGCGCGCTCACTCGCCTGTCGGCCAGAATCGATGCCATCCGTCGCCAGATCGCCGAATACGTCAATGATGCCGCCCACCCCGCCGGTGGCATGGCCGCAGCAATGGTCTCTGGTGACCGCAGCTTCGTTCCGGTAGCCGATGTCCTGGCCTTGCGCGCAGCAGGTCTCGGCCATCTGCTCGCCATATCCGGTCTCCATATGGGCCTGGTCGCTGGTGTGATCTTCTTCGCCATTCGCCGCCTCTGGCCCCTGACCATGCCGCTCGCCCACATCATTCCTGCCCCCAAAGCCGCCGCCGTCTGCGCCCTGCTTGCCGCTACCGCCTATCTCATCTTGTCGGGTGGGTCCGTCTCGACACAGCGCGCCTGGGTGATGGTCGCCGTCGGTATGACCGCCATTCTTCTCGATCGCTCGGCCCTGTCGCTCGGATCACTGGCTATCGCCATGTGGGTCGTGCTGATCTGTCAACCCGAATCAGTCCTCACTCCCGGATTTCAGATGTCCTTCGCCGCTACCGCAGCATTGATCGCACTCTATGAGGCATGGTCAGGCCGTATCGGCAGCGTCGGTCCATTCGGTCGTGTCCAGAATTGGGCCATGTCGCTTCTGGCAAGCTCGGCTGTCGCCTCGCTGGCGACCGCTCCTTTCGCTCTGCATCATTTCGGGCGCTCCGCCACTCTGGCCGTGCCCGCCAATCTTCTCGCCATGCCAGTGGTCAGTTTCGTTACCGTTCCGTCCGCCGTGCTCGGAGGACTCCTCGCCCCTTTCTCCACCACTCTTGCCGACCCCCTCTATGCGCTGATGGGACGCTCATTGGGAATAGTTCTCGATGTCGCCCGATGGGCCAAAGAGCACGGGCCGATGATACGCGATCTGCCGCCCATGCCCGACGCCTCGCTGATCGGATATGTCCTGATGATCGCACTGGCCGTCCTCGGATGGGGAAGCGCTCGCGGCCTTGCGCTTGTTCCGCTCTGTTTCTCGCTTGCGCTCTGGGGCTTGTCTTCACGGCCATTCGCTCATATCACTGCCGATGGAAGCGTCTATGTCCGCGATTCCGGCATGTGGCAGATCTGGCGCACCGACACGTCAAAGCCACCGGGTCTGCGGCCTCTGGCCATCGACGGCGATGTGCAGCATCTTTCCTGTGAGGCGAATCCGTGCCACTTGCGCCTGCCCGCCGGAGATATCATGTTCGATACGGAAGGAGATGTGCTCTTTGTTTCGAAACGATCAGGCCGTCGCATCATGCTCCCGCTTGCACGGGCGCTCGAACGCGGCGGTGCCAGCCTCCGCGCCGGACCGCTGGGCGAGGACGTGCGGTTTCTGCACGGGCCAAAGCATGAGAAACGCCGCTGGGACTAGCGCACGTCACACCGGGCCGCGCCGCTTCGAGCCACGGCAAAGCCCACTGCATGGAGGCGATGCACGATGATCGACATAGTGCTGTCACTCATGATTGTGGGATGTTTTTTTGGTCTTTTGCTTTTTGCGGCGCTTCATGACCTGATAACATTGACGATACCAAATTGGGTCTCGATCGCATTGGCCGGGGTGTTTGTGCCGGCGGCCCTGCATGTTGGTCTTGGCTGGATCGAGATCGGCATTGGCCTCGGCGTCGGACTGTCGGCGATGATAGTCGGGTTTGGGCTCTATGCACTGCATGTTGTCGGCGGCGGCGATGTCAAGCTGATTGCAGCAGCGAGCATATGGTTCGGAGCCGCCGTAGGGGAGTTTCTTTTCGCCATCGCACTGAGCGGCGGCGTGCTTGCTCTGGTCTGGCTGGTGCTGGTGAGGATGAAATGGTCGATTGCTCTTGGTCACTCGGACGGAAAGCGGCGAGGACTGCCCTATGCGGTGGCAATAGCTATCGGGTCGATGTGGGCGTGGCCGGGATCGGATCTCCTTGCAGGCGCGCTTCAGTCTTTTGGCTGGGAAATTTAAGAAATATTTAGCCACTATGCCCGTATTATGCGTAAATTGATGTGACGTTTGTTATGGTTCGGTTAGTTACCGTAGTCGTTGTGGTATGAGGTAGGCGTGTCCCCAGTACGAATTGCAATGTTTGTCTGCGCAGCTATAGTCGCGATCATTGTTGGTGTGCTCGTTCAGGGCTCGAACGAGAGTGCGGTTACTACCGACCCGGCGGCAGTGGTGGTCTCCAGCGAGGGGACGAACAAGAAATCGCTGCAGATACGAGTCCTTGCCGCAGCAAGAGATCTGCCGATCGGACGCTATATCCAGGCCAATGACCTTGGCTGGCGTGCCTGGCCGGCAGATGTTCCGAGCGATACGCTCATTCTTTTTGAAAAAAACCCGGATGCTTTGAGCCAGTTCAATGGTTTCGTCGTGCATGGCCGGATGGCCAATGGCGAGCCGGTCACTCGCACCAAGATCGTTGATCCGGACGGTGCCGGATTTCTGGCGACGCTTCTTGGTCCTGGAATGCGGGCGGCCTCGGTGTCGATCGACGAGATACGGGCTGCCGACGGCTTTGTCGTCCCGAACGACCGCGTTGATGTGATTCTGCTGCGGCGGGACAGGAGTGATAACCGCAGAACCGTTCTCCAGCGAAATGCGGTTGTCCCGCAGGTCATCATTCAGAATATTCGGGTTCTGGCGATCAACGGCATCTTCAGTCGCGACGAGCTTGGCAAGCAGAAACGCGAGCGCGGGCGCACCAAACAGACGATCACATTGGAGGTCACGCCATCCGATTCGCTTATTCTGTCTGCGGCGTCGTCGGTGGGAGAGGTGTATTTGGCCTTGCGCGGACCCGGCGACGTAGCCGACCGGAGCGGAGCCACCAAGGGTGGTCTTTCTCTCTTGCCGGGCGGCAATAGCGTTCTTTTGTATGCTGGTGGGAAAGCCAGTCCCACAATTCTTGGTGCGGGCGACAATTAGCATGTTTTTTTCTTCGTTTCGATTGTGCGCTTTTTTGAGCATCTGTCTGTTGTTTCCGGCTCTGTGGCCGGTCGGCCATGCGCAGGGCATTTCTGCCGACCGGAGCAAAGTGCGTCCGGTACAGACCAATACTGCGTCGGTCCGATCTCTGTCGCTGTCGGTCAATAAGAGCGCCATCGTCGAATTTCCCGAAGATGTCGGCGATGTGATCATCGCCAACCCTGAGATCGCCGACGTATCAGCACGCGGCACCCGGCGCATGGCAGTGATGGCTCTGGCGCGCGGCGAGAGCAATATCGTGTTTCTCAACAAGGCGGGACGTACGCTTCTGACGCTGGAAGTCGGGGTTGGCGGGCGCGGCGTCGGCGAGCTGGAAGACATTCTTGACCGCCATCTTCCTGCTTCCAATATCCGGGCGGAGAATGTCAATGGCACCGTATTATTGTCGGGGCGAGCGAGCAATCCGGTCGAGATGGATCAGGCGCTTCGAGTGGCCTCGCGCTATGTCGAGGAGGGGGCCGATGTGATCAATATGATGACCCTCGACGGCAAGGATCAGGTGCTTCTGAAGGTCAATATCGTCGAAATGCAGCGCTCGGTCATGAAGCGGCTGGGCATCACCTTGAGCAATCTGAACAATCCTCTCACGACGAGCAATTTCCAGGCCGGAGGGAGCAACACATCCGGTCTGACCGTGAATATCTCCGCCTTTGACGTAGGAGCTACATTGCAGGCGATGGAGCAGTCTGGTCTGGTGCGCACGCTGGCTGAGCCGAATCTGACTGCTATTTCCGGAGAATCGGCGCAATTTCTCGCCGGAGGGGAATTCCCGATCCCGGTGGCGCAGGACAATAACCGGACGACGGTCGAATTCAAGCCCTATGGGGTTGGTCTTGGCTTTACGCCGGTGGTTCTCTCGGAGGGCCGCATTTCGCTGCGGGTGGCGACCGAGGTGTCTGAAACGACCTCGCAAGGCGCGGTGCAGAGCGGCAGCATCTCCATTCCCGGCCTGAAGGTGAGACGCGCCGAGACGACGGTCGAGCTGCCGTCGGGCGGCTCATTGATGATCGCCGGTCTGATTCAGCAAAGAAACAGCCAAGTGGTTGCTGGTGTGCCGCTTCTGAAAGACATACCGGTGCTCGGAGCCTTGTTCAGGTCGCGCGACTTCCTTAACGAGGAAACAGAGATGGTGGTCATTGTCACGCCTTATCTGATCACTCCGGCCTCGCAGGGGACATTGCGCACGCCGGATCAAGGCTATCTGCCGAGCAATGATTTCCAGGCAGTTTTTTTTGGCAAATTTAACCAGGTCTATAGCGTCGGTAGCGGATCATTCGATTTGACACGGCGCGCCTCGGGCCCGGTTGGCTTCATCGTCGAGTGAGAGAAATAGCCATGGCACGTCGAAACATACTCGTGATAGCCGTACCCGTCATGCTGGTCGGGCTTTTGGCTGGCTGCGGTCCGGGCACGCAAAGCATTGCTCTTGCCGGTGGATCGACGCGACAAATCATCGCTCTTGAGGATGCGCGTGTTCTCAAAGTTTTGGGTCCGGCACCGGGACGGGCGCTCGGCGACGCCCAGAAAGAGCAGATCAAAGCGTTCATCTCTGAATACCTCTATGAGGGCACCGGCCCTTTCACCATGATGATTCCGTCGGTCAAGAACGGCCAGTCGGCAAGCACTCATACGATCAGGCAGGTCTATAGCGCGCTTGTCACCCTGGGTCTGGACCCCGATTTCATCGAAAGGCAGCGCTATTGGGGATCGAGCAATACCGATTTCCGATTGACCTATGCCAGCTATGAAACCTCTGTTCCGGCCTGCGATGTCGATTTGTCCAGCGTTGATACCTCGCGTACCCTCAGCAATAGCACGCCGGCCAATTTTGGCTGCGGGGTGACCGTCAATATCGCCCGAATGATTGCCGACCCGCGCGATGTCATCGGACCAGCCGACGAAACTCCGCCAAACGCCGAGCGGCGCAGAAATATTCTGAATCGCTATGTCGAGGGCGAGGCGACCACTTCCGACCGGGGCGACGGCGAAGAAGGTAGTATTCAAAGCATCTCATCGCGCTGATAGTCAGAACGGTGGCGGGGAGTATCATGAAGAGACGCAAGGATCAGATGCTCGACAAAGACCCACATTCCTCCACGCCCTCCAGCAGCGGCGAAGAAGGAATGCACACAAAGCCACAAGCCGTCTCGTCCGAGCAGGCAAGCAAGCCGACGCCCCTCGAAGAAAGCTATTTCGAGGACATTGAAGCTGCGCTCGGTCACCCGACTGTCGCCAGAGGTCCGCAACAACCGCCTTTTTCCGCCGCTGCCGCCGCTGCCGCCGCCGCCGCCGCGCCCGGACAACATATCGATCCAAGGGCCAATGTCGTGCCAGCGCCTTTCCCGGTGCAACCTGCCGAGCTATCCGCATCCTCCGCACCCCCGGCCGCCGCCGCATCCCCCGTACCTCCGGCATCTCCGGCACCCGTGCATCATCCGCATGGTCCTGCGGACCAGCACTACCAGCAACCGCCACCACCACCGCCGGGAGCACAAGCCCACTACCAGCAGCACGGCCCGGCTGGTCATCAGTATCCGCCACCACCGCCGTTACCGCTACCGCCGGGAGCACACTACCAGCAGCATGGTCCGCCGGCTGGTCATCAGTATCCGCCACCACCGCCGTTGCCGCTACCGCCGGGAGCACAAGCTCACTACCAGCAGCACGGTCCGGCTGGGCAGCACTATCCAGCGCCGCCGGATATTCCCATGCCGGAGGGCGGGTATTATCCGCAGCCAGATCCGTATGCACCGGCGTATCCGCCCTATGGCTACGGGTCGCAGGGCGGGGAATACGCGACGGCGCCGAATATTCCTGGCCGGATAGATTCCTACGCACCGCCGGGGGAAGGAGCCGGCGACGCCATATTGCCGCGGATTTCAATCCGGTGCTTCTTCGAGCGCCCCTTTGTGCAATCAGCGCTGGTAGCAGTCATGCGCGACCGGCGGATGAACAATGTGCTGATGGAGATCGATTCAGGTGGACTGTCAGGAGCAATAAGCTATTACGCAGAGAACCCGGCACCCAATCTGATCGTCGTGGAATCGACCCTGATGGGTCCGCAGCTTTTCTCTCAGCTGGACGCGCTGGCTCAGCATTGCGACGAAAACGTCAAGGTGATCGTCATCGGCATGGCCAATGACGTTCATCTCTACCGGGAATTGATGCGCCGGGGCGTGAGCGAATATATGGTGCCGCCAATTCAGCCGGTCCAGTTGATTCGCGCGATTTCATCACTCTTCCTTGATGGCGATTCGCCGTTTACGGGTCGCACAATTGCCGTCTGCGGCGCTCGTGGGGGAATTGGAGCGTCGACTATTGCTCATAATCTCGCCTGGTCGTGCGCCGAACACATCAATGTCGCCACCACATTGGTCGATCTCGATCTCAATTTTGGGACGGTCGGCCTTGATTTCAATCAGGAAAGCATGCAGTCTGTCGCTGACGCTCTTGCGCTTCCAGACCGTCTCGACATCTCGATCATGGACCGCTTGGTCGCCAAGGCGTCAGGCAATCTGTCTTTGTTCAACGCCCCGGCGTCGCTGGATTCAGTGTATGACTTCAAACCCGAGACTTATACACAAGTTATCGAGCAAGTCCGTCGTACCGTTCCGGTGGTCGTGCTTGATCTGCCGCATATGTGGACGCCGTGGGTCGAAAGCGTCACCGCTGGAGCAGATGAGATTGTCGTCGTCGCGAGTCCCGATCTGACGTCCTTGCGCAATGTACAGAAAATGTTCGCCTATTTCAAAGCCAAGCGAGTCAATGACGAGCCGCCGCATCTGATCCTCAATATGACCGGCGTGCCGCGACGTCCCGAAATTCCGGTCGCTGAATTCACCAAGGTCACCGATGTCCATCCGGCCCTGAGCATCCCCTTCGATCCGCGCCTGTTCGGAAAGGCTGCCAATAATGGGCAGATGCTGGCAATGGTCGATGCGCGGGCCAAATGTGTCGCCGATCTCGATGCGTTCAGCATGCGCGTCGTCCGACGTCAGGCGAGCAGGAAAAATCATCCCATCGTCGACAAGGTCTTGCAGATTCTTCCCGGAAGCACAGGCTGATCCATGTTCGGAAAACGTGCCAGCACCTTTCCTGCTTCCCCCTCTCCGCTACCGGTCGGCGCAAGCCCGCTTCCGGCTGCTGCCGATACGCCGCCTGGCCCCGACGGACGTGCTGCTGCCGCGCCGCAGCCAGTCACTGGAGGCACAGTGCCGCCGCAGGCTTTTCGCCAGTCGCTCAAGTCTCCTGTCGCCGATGTCGCTGATCCGGAGCCATCAAAGCTTTCCCGTCTCGGTTTCAACGCCGGCGAGCCGGAATTCGTCGATGCGGCAGGCGTCACCAGATCACAGGAATATTACCGGGTCAAAACAGATGTCTTCAATGCCTTGATGGAGACTATCGACCTGTCGCAACTCGCCAAAACCGAGGACGAACAGGCGCGCGAAGAAATTCGCGATATCGTGTCCGAAATCGTCTCGATCAAGAATGTCATCCTGCCGGGCAATGAGCAGGACGTCCTTCTCGATGACATCTGCAACGATATTCTGGGCTATGGCCCGCTGGAGCCATTGCTCGCACGTGACGACATATCGGACATCATGGTCAATGGTGCGGGCACGGTCTATATTGAAGTCGACGGCAAAATTCAGCGCTCGCGAATCCATTTTCAGGACAATTCGCAATTGATGAATATCTGTCAGCGTATTGTCTCGCAGGTCGGCAGGCGGGTCGATGAATCGAAGCCGATTTGCGATGCGCGTCTTCTTGACGGTTCGCGGGTCAATGTCATTGCGCCGCCGCTGGCTATTGACGGCCCGACCCTCACTATTCGTAAATTCAAAAAAAGCAGGCTGAGTATCGAGGATCTCGTCGGGCTGGAGACGATCAATGCTCCGGGTGCCGACGTATTGCGCATCATTGCGGCGTCGCGCTGCAATATTCTCATCTCTGGCGGGACCGGATCGGGCAAGACGACTCTTCTGAATTGTCTCACCGCCTTCATCTCGCCGGGCGAGCGCATCGTTACCTGCGAGGACGCAGCCGAATTGCAACTTCAGCAGCCACATGTGGTCCGTCTGGAGACGCGCCCGCCCAATCTGGAGGATCAAGGCGAGGTCACCATGCGTGATCTGGTGAGAAATTGTTTGCGGATGCGCCCGGACCGGATCGTGGTTGGCGAGGTTCGCGGCGGCGAAGCGCTTGATCTCATTCAGGCGATGAATACGGGCCATGACGGGACGATGGGAACGGTCCACGCCAACAGCACGCGCGAGGCGCTGACCCGCATGGAGAGCATGATCGCAATGAGCGGTTTTTCGCTATCCCCGCGCTCGGTCCGGGAAATGGTGGTGGATGCGGTGGATGTGGTCATCCAGGCGAGCCGGATGCGCGATGGGCGGCGGCGGATAACTGCGATCAGTGAGACGGCCGGAATGGAGGGCGATGTGATCATCACCCAGGACATCATACGTTTTGATGTCGAGGGTGAGAATGAACAAGGGCAATTGATCGGTAGTCACCGCGGCACGGGGATAGCCCGTCCACGTTTTGGCGAGAAAGCACGGCATTTCAATCTGGACCGCGAACTTGCTGCGGCTCTCGACAAGCTGGAAACCGATTGATGCTTGGTCTTCTCGTCACGATTTTTGTCTTCGCCATTCTGGTCTGGGCGATCATGCGTCAGGGCAGTGGCGGCTCGACGGCAAAGGGGTGGAGCGATCGGATAAGCGCGTCCGCGAAAAGAGGAGCAGTCGGCGGCAACGCGGCGATTCAGAAAGGCCGGCAGGGCGCGGCGAACCGACGCGCTCAGGCGCTTCAGGCGATGAAGCAATTGCAGGAGAAAGAAAACCGCAGCGCACGCGGCAGCCCGATGGTACGCATCGGTCGCATGTCCCGGCGTGCGGGCTATGCTTTGTCGGGTGAGGTATTTGTCGCTGGGATAGCGGTCGGTGTATTGATCTTGTTTGTGTGGTTGACTGGCGTGCTCGGTCTGCCACTTGGCCAAGCAGTGCTGGCGTCATGCTTTGCTGGTTTTTTTGTTCCGCGCTGGTGGCTTAAACATGTGATTTCGGGTCGCCAGAAGAAGTTTGTCGGACAGTTTGCCGACGCCCTGGACATGGTTGTTCGGGGAACGAAATCGGGTCTTCCTCTGGTTGAATGTCTGCGCGCAGTTGCGTCTGAATCGGACGAGCCGCTGTCGAGCGAATTCAGATTGGTGGTCGACAGAATGGCGGTTGGTTCCGAGCTGAAAGTCTGCCTCGACAACATGTATGAGCGTATGCCGCTGCCGGAAATCAGTTTTTTCAGCGTGGTGCTGGTCGTGCAGCAGCAAGCAGGAGGCAATCTCTCGGAGGCGCTGAACAATTTATCGAGCGTGATTCGCGCACGGGCGATGATGAAGGAAAAGGTCAAGGCTCTGACATCGGAATCGAGTGCATCTTCGGTTGTCTTGTGCGGCTTGCCATTTGTGGTTTCTGGTCTGATATATCTTTCTCAACCTGAGTATATCATGCCATTGTTCGAAGACCCTCTTGGACATACTCTTTTGATGGTGGCTGCTGGTCTGATGATTACTGGCATCGTTGTCATGAGAAAATTATCTGATCTTAAAATCTGACTGTATCTGTGATGTTTGAGTTTCTCAATAATTTGATAAAAAATGAGATGTTTATTTCCGTATTGTCTGGTGCGGCAATATTTTTGTTTATTTATTCTGTAGGGACATCTCTTTTTGATAGCAAAAAAAAATGGACAAGATTTGACAGGATAAAAAGAAAGGAATTGCAGCATGATGGCAGGAAACGTTTTGATACGGATGCTATAAGAAAATCCAAAGATAGCGGATTTACCAGCCGCATTGTTTCGGCTCTTAATCTTAAGAGTCTTCTGGAAGACAAGAAGGTCAAGGAAAATCTCATCAAGGCTGGTTTAAGCCATGATAGAGCATTTACTATATTCTATTTTATGCGGTTTGCTACGCCGGTAGCTACTGGATTGTTTGCCGCCTTTTTTATGTCATTTGTCAATAATTTTGATCTTGATTATAACCAACAAATTCTGGTCATTATCGTGGCTATAGCCATTGGCCTCTATGCGCCGAGCATCTATGTCTCGAATATAGCGGCCCGGCGGCAGGAGAAGATCATTCGCACCTTCCCGGATGCACTCGACATGCTTCTGGTCTGCGTCGAGGCCGGAACATCCATCGAGCAGGCCTTTATCAAGGTCGCATCCGAAATCGGTGACGCCGCCCCCGAACTGGCCGAGGAAATGGCCCTGACCAATGCGGAATTATCCTATTTGCAGGAACGCCGTCTTGCCTATAGCAATCTTGCCCGGCGCAATCCGGATCCGGGAATCAAGAGCGTCGCGACCGCCCTGATTCAGTCGGAGAAATATGGGACCCCAGTTGGTTCGGCTCTGCGGGTGATGGCCGGAGAAAATCGGGAATTGCGCATGACCAGGGCCGAAAGGAAAGCTGCGGCGCTGCCGACTAAAATGACCGTACCGATGATCATTTTCTTCCTGCCGGTCATTTTCATCGTCATTCTCGGACCCATTGCGGTGAGGTATCTGGGCTAGTGACGTGATCGGCAGAGCGCCAATCATCGCTATTCCTCCACTTCTTTCCATTTTCTCTGCGGCGTCAGAAGCCAGCGATAATATTCCTGATTCTCGCGAACGGCCTGCGGATCGAGGTCTTTGGCATTGATTCGAGCGGCTTCGTCGAATTTCCCCTGCGCTCCCAGAATCAGAGCCAGATTTTGCCGGATACGCGCATCGGCTTTGCCTTCATTCAGGAGGTCGCGCAAGATTTTCTCGGCGCGCTCGGGCTGGCCCGCCAGAGCATGAGACAAAGCTTGATTATTGCGTATCTTGGGGTTGCCGGGCGATAATTCCAGTCCTTTTGCATAGCTTCGCCGGGCCTCTTCATGGTTTTCGTTCTGATCAAGGCAGACGCCTCTGAGCGAGTAATAGCTCCAATCCATCCCGCTTTTCGCCGCCTCGAGCGCACGCAGGGCCTGATCCGGTTTCCCAGTGCTGAGCAATGCTCGTGCGTGGATTTTCAGCAAGGCACCATCACCGGCCCGGTTGCGAAGCGCCTTGAGTGCTATTTCGCTGGCTTTTTCATGACTCCCGGCGGCAGTCAGTGCGTTGGAAAACCCTCGTGCGGCATCATAGGAGTCGGGATTTTCCTGATATTGCTTCTCCCATCTTTGCGCCTCTGCAAGCGGGTCGGCAGAAAGGAGAAAACTGTCGTCGTCTTCCAGCGGCACAGCCTGTGACAGTTCGGCCGTATCGTTTATAAATGTTGACGGTCCGCTGACCGTCGACGCACCGCAGCCGGTCAAGGCAACACCTAGAAGCACCAGAAGGGTCCGCATGATCAGCACCTGTCTTTCCATGGGAGAATCGTGGAAAATATCATGTCCCGTGCATCTTCATACCGTGTATCGCCGCCTCATGACAGTCAGGGACGGCCATTGCAGGAAAAGGCAGAGCGCCGACCATGGCAGTCGATAGGAAGAACATAGTCGATTCTCGTTTGCTGCCGGCGCGGCCCGATCTTGCTGCGGCCCATCTGCGCGGGGTGGTGGTGGCCGAGCGCTATGTAGCGGGGCACGCCTGTCTGGTGCGCGCGCATTCGGTGCTCCTCTACCGGCAGCCGGAAGCGGATGTCCTCACCGAGGCGCTCCATGGCGAGGGCGTCACAGTGTATGAGCAGGCCGGATTGTGGAGTTGGGGGCAATTGAGCACCGACGGCTATGTCGGCTGGCTGGAGAGCGCCGCCTTGGCTGAGGCAGCGAGCAGCAACACGGCGACGCATCGGGTGCGTGTCCTGTCTACCCATATCTATCCGGAGCCGCGCGTGACGTCGGTACCGCGTCTGTTGATCAGCATGAACAGCCGTCTGCGTATCGCCGCAACCGAGAGCGGATGGTGCGAGATAGCCGGCGGAGATGGCTGGGTATATGCCGATCATCTCGTGCCGATAGCGGCATATGTCCGCGATCATGCAGCTGTGGCCGGATGTTTTCGCGGTATCGCCTATCGCTGGGGCGGACGGAGTATCAGAGGTATTGATTGTTCGGGTCTGGTCCAGATTGCTCTGGCCATGACCGGCGTGGCTGCGCCGCGCGATAGCGATATGCAGGAAGATGCGCTCGGCGAGACAGTCGCGCGCACTGCGCTTCGGCGCGGCGATCTGGTATTCTGGCAGGGGCATGTGGGCATCATGTCGGGTCCGGACATGCTGCTTCACGCCAATGCGCATCACATGGCGGTGCGCGAGGAAGCGCTCTGCGAGGCCGAGAGCCGCATAGCCGCTATTCATGGTCCGATCACATCCTGCAAGCGCCCGGTCGCGATGCCCGAGGAGGATGGCGATGGCCGAATGGGAGGATGAAGCATTGGCGATACGCTGTCGCCGCTTTGGAGAACATGATGCGATCATCGATGTCTTCGGGCGCTCGACCGGGATGGGGCGAGGGCTGGTCCGCGGTGGTGCCGGTCGAAGACGGCGCGGCATTCTTCAGCCCGGCAATACCCTGTCCCTGCGCTGGCGAGGCCGTCTGGAGGAGCAATTGGGCTATTTCTCGCCGGTCGAGGCGGTACGGGAAAGAGCAGTATCCTATTATACCAACCCTCTTGCTCTGTCGGGCATGACGGCGTCTTTGGCGCTTCTGGCCGAAGCGCTTCCGGCCAAGCAAGTCAAACCGGGTCTCTATGACAGCGTGCATGTCCTCTTCGACCATTTGCACGATGATCATATCTGGCCGCGTCTGTTCATTTTGTGGGAGGTCGAAGTGCTGGGGTCTCTCGGCTATGGCCTGGATTTGCGCAGATGCGCACTCACCGGGGTGACTGATGGGCTGTGCTATGTCAGCCCGCGCTCCGGTCGCGCTGTCTGCAAGGACGCGGCTACGCCCTGGCGAGAACGCCTTTTGCCGCTGCCTGCCTTTCTCCTCGACAGCGATGCCGCCTCCGGCCCGTCCGAGATCGGGGCCGGATTGGTGCTCACCGGACATTTTCTCCAGCGGCATGTGTTCGGCGCGCTCAATCGAGCGCTGCCCCCCGCACGCGCGCACATGATCGCCCGGCTGGAAAAAGCCGGTATCGCTACCGAACATCGCCATGACGTCTGACCAGGACGGCAAGATTATTGACGAGCCGCTCGAAGAGGCGCTCTCGCGCCGCTATCTGGCGTATGCGCTCTCGACGATCACCGCGCGCGCGCTGCCCGATGTGCGCGACGGCCTCAAACCGGTGCATCGGCGTCTTCTCTACGCCATGCGCCAATTGCGTCTGCGTTCGTCGACCGCACCGAAGAAAAGTGCCCGCGTGGTCGGCGATGTGATCGGACGACTGCACCCGCATGGCGATCAGGCCGTTTATGATGCTCTTGTCCGTCTGGCGCAGGATTTCAGCGTGCGCTACCGGCTCATCGATGGTCAGGGCAATTTCGGCAATGTCGATGGAGACAAGGCTGCGGCCATGCGCTACACCGAGAGCCGCCTGACAGCCGCCGCCGAACTGCTTCTCGAGGGGCTGGACGAGGATGCGGTCGTCCTCACCCCCACCTATGACGAGCAGGAAAAGGAACCGGAGGTGCTTCCGGCCGGTTTTCCCAATCTTCTGCTCAATGGTGCGTCAGGCATAGCGGTCGGCATGGCGACGTCTATCCCGCCGCACAATGCGGCTGAGGTGATCGACGCTATCTTGCATCTGATTCATGCACCGGACACCGGTCTCGACGAGATATTGACGATCATGCCCGGTCCCGACTTCCCGACCGGCGGGCAGGTGGTCGAACCCTATCAGACCATACGCGACGCTTATGCGACCGGACGCGGTGCTCTCCGCCTGCGGGCGCGCTGGCACAAGGACAATGGCGACATTATTGTCACGGAGATTCCGTTTCAGGTCGGCAAGGCGCGTCTGATCGGGCATCTCGCCGAGCTGATCGGCGCGCGCAAACTGCCGCATCTCGCCGATATACGCGATGAAAGCACGGATAAGGTACGCATTGTTCTGGAACCGAAATCGCCGGACGTCGATCTTGACCGTCTGATGGAAGACCTGTTTGCGCTGAGCGATTTGCAGGTCCGCTTTCCCTTCAATATGAATGCGCTGGACAAGGGGCGACCGCGCCTGTTCGGACTGCTGGAGATGATGCATGCCTATCTGGCGCATCGGCGCGAGGTCATTCTGCGGCGCAGCCACTGCCGCATGGCGCGCAAACAGGAGCGTCTTCACATCGTTGCGGCGCTTGTGATCGTCTATGCGCATAGTGATGAAGTCATTGCTCTGGTTCGCGACGACGACGATCCGGCAGGGGCGCTCATGCAGAGATTCGAGCTCGACCAGATACAGGCCGAGGCGATATTGGCCATGCGTCTGCGTGCGCTGCGCCGATTGGAGGAAGAGGCAATACACAAGGAATATCGTGATCTGAAGCGGGAATGCGCTGGTATAGCCCGTCTGATCGGCTCGGAAAAGCGCCAGTGGCGCGAAGTCGAAAAACAGCTTCGTGCCGCGCGGCGTATCTTCGATCCGGGCAAGGAGGAAGGAAAAAGACGCACCGATTTTGCCGCTCCGGCGACATCTCTTGCTGCTGCTGCCGCGCGCGAAGCGGGCGAGCCGGTACGCATCATCCTGTCGCGGCGAGGCTGGATACGCGCTCTTGATGGTCATAAATGGGCGCCGGACAAGCTGGCATTCAAGACACATGATGCACTTGCCTTTCACCTCGCCTGCCGCTCGACCGACCGGATTGTCGTGCTTGCCTCGCACGGACGCGCCTATTGCATCGACGCCGGAAGGATTGCCCCGGCCAGAGGCTTTGGCGAGCCGTTCCGTTTGCTTGTCGATATGCCTGAGACTGCGCGCGCCATAGCGCTGTTCACCCCCGTCGCCGGGCTTGAGCGGCTTGTCCTTTGCAGGAGCGGCGTCGGCTTTGTCGCAAATGAGGAAAAAATGCGGGCGCGCTCGCGGCGTAGCGGCAGGGAAGTCATGACGCTCGGACCGGGCGGGGAATTGGCCTTCGCTCCGGTCATAGCTGGCGACATGGTCGCAATGATCGACAACAAACGGCGTTTGTCGATCATACCGGTAGCGGCGATATCGCGTCTCGGTCGCGGACGCGGTGCGCGTCTGATCCGGGTCGGTGAGGGCGGGGTCGTCGCTGACGTCATGACATTCGCGTCCGATTCGGGCTTTTTCTGGCTCGATGGGGCAGGGCGGCGGCGGCAAGTCGGCGGTAGCGATTGGAAGCATTGGCTCGGCAATCGCGGTCAAGCCGGACGTCCGGCCCCGCGCGGCTTCAATTCCGACGGGCGCTTCGGCGTCGATCCATTGGTCGGAGCGGCCGGATTCGAACCAGCGACCCCCTGATCCCAAATCAGGTGCGCTACCAGGCTGCGCTACGCTCCGTCGTCAAAGATGGCGTGAATGGCCCGGTCTCCGGGGCGAATCCCGAGCTGTCTGGCTCGTCCTCCGGGAATCTCCAGCACCGCCAGAACCGGACGCCCCGAAGCAATCTGCCGCAAGGAACCGGGAATGGTCTCATGAGAGATGGACACGATTTCACCGTCCTCGGCGATAAACAGCATGTCGAGTGGAATCAGGGTGTTTTTCATCCACATCGATACCGGCTGAACCCGCCCGAAATCAAACAACATGCCGGCATCCTCGGCCAGATTCTCCCTGTGCATCAATCCGGTAGTGCGTGCATCGGGGTCTTCGGCAAGCTCGACCGCGAACATATGGCTGTTCTCGCCGGACCGAATGGTGACGACGTGCTCGTCAAGATCGGCGGCGGCGGCAAGCGGCAGAGATACCGCCCAGAAAAAGCCGAGAAAAAGAACATGAAAGCTCCGTTCCCTGCGAGCGCTTCTATCGGTACTGAACCTTGTCATACTGATCTGTCTTCCCAAGCTGCCGGATGGCGAGTTGTAGCCAATAGATGCGCCGACCGCAACAAGCCGCTATTGCCGTCCGTCGAGGGAGGCCGTCGAGCGGGGAAAGGACATTTCCTCATGCCGGCGATAGGTTATTCCGGTTCTTCATCCCGTTCGCCACCAGCCTCAATGGCTGTAACATGGCGTCCTTTTGGTCCGAGACCGATGGACACCCATATTTTCTTTCCCGGCTCAAGAAACTCAAAGCCAGCGTCGCGCACGGTCACCATATGGACGAAAATATCGTCACCAGAGCCGTCTTGCACGAATCCATAGCCCTTTTCGAGATTGAACCATTTCACCGTCGCCGCGGTCATGATCGGATGATCGTCCTCGGCACTGTCTTCAAACGGCTTCAGCTCCAGCAATTCGACTGCCTGAAATCCTCTGTCTCTCTGGGCTGCGAGGCAAACCGCCTCCATCCCGCCCATTGCCGTCTCGCGTCCAAAACGCCGCAGAACCGAAACATGCAGCAAGATGTCCTCAAATGTGCTGCCGCCGTTCGGAACAATGAATCCATAGCCCTTGGCCGGGTCGAACCATTTGATCCGGCCTTCGATACGGTAGGTCTTTTCCGCCTCGCTATCCGAGATGGCACCGTCAACATGTAGCTCCATTACCTTGCGTCCCCCCAAAAAACCGAGCATCCCGTTTTCGCCTACATATCTCATCAAACTCTCGAACAAAAGAATCGCCCGGCACAAAATACTACCTGTAATTGTGCCGATGTAAAACCGCCCCAACCTCTATCAAGCGCTTTTGCCTCCTCCCGGTCCAACAGTATGCCCCGACCACCGCATTCGGACAATGTCTTGTCCCAATTTGTTCCTGTCCCTCCGGCATTTGGCTCTTGTGAGTGCCAGATCATGATATACAATAACATACATTGCCCGTCGGACTGCAGGGAACTTACCGCAATTATGGACGATATACGCTTTCTTGCCGCGCTCGCCGTGGCGTCTATCGGGGTAGTGGCCAGTCTGATCGGCATTGCTTTGGCCTCCGGATTCCGGCGCTCGGCAAAAATGTTCGGCGCTGTGGCGCTCGCCTTTTCCGCCGGAATGTTGTCATGCATCGTCTTCTTCCACACCGTCCCCATCGCTGTCCGCGCCGACGGCGTCATCTGGGTCCTGGCCGGCTTGCTCGCCAGCTTCTGGCTCATACGAGCCGTCGCAAAACATACAACGACGCGACAGGAAATCGCCGGGGAAATCTTCTCGGCACTGGCGCTCGGCCTCCACTCGCTGATCGACGGCGCCATGTATACGATCACTTTTGTCTCGCGGGGCGTATCCGACGGATTCGTCTCGGCGCTCGGACTGACCGCACATGAATTGCCCGAAGGCGTGCTCGTCTATCTCCTGCTTGAACATGCCGGCGTTTCGAGAAAAAAAGCTGCTCTTGCCGGATTCATGCTGGTCGGACTTACCACCCCTCTCGGCGTGATCATAACCTATCCACTCATGACCGCCGCATTCGCCGATCAATCAATCCTGAACGCCATGTTCGGCTTTATCGCCGGTCTGATGGTCACCGCTGTCTGCGGCATCCTGCCTCGAGCCATACGGGATGCTCCGGCTGTCCTCAGCATTCCGGCTCTCGGATCAGGAGCATTCGCGGCTGTACTTGTTCTCACCGCCCACGCCCACGGATAATCAGCGCAACCCGTCATCCTTTTGAGATGCTCATCCTGCACGTCTTTCTTACGGAATGAGCCCCTCACGCTGTGCTCGCTTGCGTGCCAGTTTGCGGTCCCTGCGCACCGCCTCGCTACGTTCCCGAGCCCTTTTTTCCGAGGGTTTCTCATAATGGTTACGTCGCTTCATTTCGCGAAAAATGCCTTCTCTTTGCATTTTTTTCTTTAGCGCTTTCAACGCCTGATCGACGTTATTATCGCGCACCAATATCTGGACTATGGCGTGGACTCCCGAGTTATCGACTTCCCCTGTGCGTGAACTGGATAGCATGTCCGCGCGCAGGTGACCACCGACTTGCTGAATATATCCTCACAATATATATACAGTGAACGCGCCCATTTTCAGAGGGTGCCCGCTGGGTAGGTGCCCGCTGGGTAGGTGCTTGGCGGGTAGACGGGCGGCAGACTGGCGGCTAGGTGGCACATGTCCTCGATTCCTCCTTCGGCGCGGATGCGCGCACTTCTCCTTGATCAGATGAAGAAGCCCGGAGCCGTGTGGAGCCGGGCGGGAATTCGGTGTGCGGCAAAAGCGGCAGGCCTGAGCGATGACCAATTGGCTCTTGCGGTTGGAGATGGTGTTACCGGTCTGATTCTGTCGCTGTCGGCCTCGGCTGATGCGGAGGCCGAAGCGGTGATCATAGCTGCTGATCTGCAAAAGATGAAAGTGCGTGAACGCATTGCTTTTGCGGTCCGGACCCGTATTGGGGTGATGGATGGATGGCGAGGGTCGGCGTATGGCTCGGTGATGAGTGCGATGGCTCCGTGGCGTGTTTTGTCGGGTCCGAAAGCGCTATGGGCGAGCAGCGACATGATCTGGCGGGCCATCGGCGACACATCGACCGATTCGAACTGGTATTCAAAACGAGCGATTCTCAGCGCTGTTCTTGCTGCGACATTGCTTGTCTGGCTGCGCGAGGACGAGGAAAAAGCCTGGGAACGTCTCGACGAGGCTATCGAGCAGGTGATGACCTTCGAGACATGCAAAATGCGTCTGAGAAAACTGGCTGTGCCCAATATCTTTGATATTCTGCCCAGCTTGTGCTCTGCTGTTTTGAGGCGAAGTAACCCGGCGCAATAGCGCCAAGTAAAATACGAGTGTAATTACTGGCAATGACTACATGGCGGCGGAGACTGGTATCAATCTTTCTTTTGGCGACTCTGACGGCTGGTGCCAAGGGACAGGAACAGGAAAGGGATGATACCCGATTCCTGGAGCCCCTTGATGTTGTCGCTGATCGCTCCCGCAAGGATCCGGGAAGCTATTCAGTCATCGGGCGGGCCGACATAGATACCGGTCACGCCGACCATCCGGCTGAAATTCTCAACATCGTTCCGGGCGTCAATATCCAGATGAATGCAGGGCAGGAAAATCTCATGGCGATCCGCTCGCCGGTCCTCAATGCCGGAGCCGGGCAGGGATCGTTTCTTCTCCTCGAAAATCGCATTCCCATTCGGGCCGCAGCATTCGGCAATGTCAACGCCCTGTTCGAGATATTGCACGAGAATGCCGCCTTCATCGAAGTCGTTCGCGGACCAGGATCAGCGCAATATGGCTCCAATGCGGTGCATGGCATTGTCGGAGTGAATCTCGATGCCCCGACCGCTTTGCCCGGCTATCGGGTCCGAGCCGGTTTGTCCACGCTTGGCCGAGGCTTTGTCGATGCTGCCGGTGGCGGTCTCATTCCGTCGGTGCGCTCGTCCTATTCGCTCTCGGTACAGCAGGACAATGGCTGGCGTGACAGCTCCGGATTTGGTCTGCAAAAAGGACATGCATCCATCAGCTGGGATGCCGGACAATGGCAGCTGACCGGCTTTCTGTCGGCATTCCGTCTCGCTCAGCAAACAGCCGGATTCATCGAAGGCTTGAATGCCTATTCCTCACTCGATACGGCGAAAAGCAATCCCAATCCCGACGCCTATCGCAATGCCGGAGCCGTTCGCCTCCATCTGCGTGCTGAACGGCAATGGAAAGGCTACATGTTTTCTCTCACCCCTTTCTTCCTTACCCAAGCCATGGATTTCAGCCAGCATTTCCTTCCCAATGGCGGAGTCGAAACCAATGGTCATGACAGCTTCGGCTTGCAGGCGCGAGTGCAGTCGCCGCAGGACAATACCCTTGCCTGGACGCTCGGAGCCGATGGACAATGGGCCTCCGGCGCGCTCAAGGAAGAACAAGCCGAACCGTTCGGTTTTTTCCCCGCAGATATGCGGTTCCCGCAAGGAATACACTATGATTATACGGTCCAGACCCTTGTCGGTGCCGGATTCGCCGACATCACATGGACTCCGGTCGCGGCGCTCAGAGTGCGGGCCGGACTGCGCGCCGAGACACATGCCTATGACTATGATACCCGCGTCGATCCCGGAACCTATGGACGCTTCAAAGTCACTCCGGACCGGCAGGATTCCTATGCATTCGTCACGCCGAAGTTCGGGGTGATCTATGCGCCGCTGCCAGCGCTTCACCTCTACGCCAATTATGCAGCCGGTGCTCGCGCGCCGCAGGCCAGCGATCTCTATCGTCTGCAGTCGGCGCAGGAACCCGGCGAGATACTGGCTGAGACTGTCAACAGCTTCGAAATCGGAGCACGCGGTCTTCTCGGCGGCGGCGGTAGCGGTAGCCTTTCCTATGACATAGCCGGATACAGCATGGACAAGGACAACTACTTCTTCCGCGATGCAGACCGGCTCAATGTGCCGGACGGCAAAACACACCATCAAGGCGTGGAAGCGTCGGTGCGAGCGCAGCTCGGATCCTTCTTCCTGCGCGGCGGCGTGTCATGGGCAGAACATACCTATCGCTTTGATCGCCAGACCGGCTCCATGACCGAGAGCATCACTGCCGGAGATAGAGTCGATACCGCACCCGAATGGCTCGGCAACATGCGCCTCGGCTATGACGACGGAACACTGTCCATCTCGTTCAGCGCCAATTATGTCGGGATGTATTTTACCGATGCAGCCAATCTCCATAGCTATCCAGGCCATGTCGTCTTCGGTCTGAATGCACAGCGGACGCTGACCAATAATGCCAGCCTGTTCGCCTATGCGCGCAATCTGCTTGATACCCGCTATGCCGACCGGGCCGATTTTGCGTTTGGCTCGGCCCGCTTTTTCCCCGGCGAGCCTTTTGCTATCGGAGTGGGGCTGCGTTTCACGCGCAGATGATCGGGGTCATGACCGCCCGATTTGCCTGATGCAAGCAGCAATCTGTTCCGGATCGTCGGTGTGGGTAAAAAATGTCTTCAGCTTCCATGTCCGGTCCATGAGATAGACGATGGAGGAATGCTCCATCATATAAGCGTCCGGGGAATCCTTGTCGTCGATGCGGGTGAAGCCGGCGGCGAAGGCGCGCGCGACATCGGCTATGGCTGATTCCGGACCGGTCAATCCGGTCATCGGCTGCGGAAAGCCGTCATTTGCGATGTATTCGGCGAGCACGTCGGGAGTATCGCGCTCCGGATCGACCGAGACAAACAGGATTCGCGGCCTGTCTCCGGACGGCACCGACAAGAGCGCCTGAGCAAGCGTATACAGAGTGAAGGGACAGACATCGGGACAGAAGGTGAAGCCGAAAAAAACCAGAGCAGTGCGGTCGGCATAATCGGCTTGGGTGACTGTCATGCCAGTGTGGTCGATCAGGGTGAAGGGGCCGCCGATTTCCGGATAGGCGCGGGCCGGACAGTTTGGTGCTTCGTTTCGGGCAGCGCAGGCGGCAAGAAGCGAGAACGCAGCAAGAGCGATGATAGCATGTCGCTTCATCGGCTGTGTGCCTCGGCGGGTTCGAGATAGCGCGGCAGGCGGAAAGAGACGTTTTCATCAGCACCGTTGATGTTTTCGAGCTGGACGTCATAGCGCTCACGGCAAGCGGCAATGACGTCGGCGACCAGATTTTCGGGGGCCGAGGCTCCGGCGCTCAGACCGAGTGTGCTCACCCGGGCGAACCAGCGCCAGTCGATATCGTCTGCCGACCCAATTAATTGCGACTTGTGTGCGCCAGCGCGGTCGGCGACTTCGACGAGGCGGAGGGCATTGGAGGAATTGCCTGCTCCGAGGATGAGAACGAGATCAGAGCGCGGTGCCAGCGTTTTGACAGCTTCTTGCCGGTTGGTAGTTGCGTAACAGATGTCTTCTTTCGCCGGACCGGTCATGTCGGGGAAGCGGGCACGCAGCACCGCTAGGATGCTGCTGGTATCATCGACCGACAGGGTTGTTTGGGTCACATAGGCCAAAGGCTTGTCGGGCGGGTGGCATGTCCGGGCATCGTCGACAGTTTGTATCAGGCTGGCTGTTCCGGGCGGCAATTGGCCGAGCGTTCCTGCGACCTCGGGATGTCCGGCATGGCCGATGAGGAGAATATGCCGTCCGTCGGCGGCCCATCGCCGTGCCTCGCGGTGGACTTTGGAGACCAGAGGACAGACGGCATCGATATGGATCATCTTCCGTTTGCGGGCAGCCTTGATCACCGATTCCGGGACGCCATGCGCGGAAAAGATGACGGGCCGGTTGTCGGGACATTGCTCGAGGTGCTCGACAAAGACGGCACCCAGTCCGGCGAGTCGGGCAACGACATGCGGATTATGGACGATCTCATGACGCACATAGACTGGTGCGCCCCATTTTTCCACGGCGCGCTCGACGATGTGAATGGCGCGCACTACTCCGGCGCAAAAGCCTCTTGGTGACGCCAGAAGAATGGAAAGACGCCTGCTGGTCGTCACGAGAGGGGTCTCCCATTTGGCTGCCCGGGGCGTTGCCTTCCAGAGCGGTCACGACTATCACAGCATGAGGCGCCTTTACAATTGATCTGCCGAAAGAAGAGGAAGAATGAAACAAGTGACGGGTCAAGCCATGGTCATCGCTGGTCTGCTGCTCTTGGCTGGTTGCGGGCACAGCGTGTCGGAGCGGGCACCCAATGTCGGTCCATGTCCGGCCTCGATGGCTTTGGCCGACGCGGCGCGGCTGGTCGAGCTGAAGGGCGAGAAGGAAATTTTCCCCAATATCGGTTTTACCGGGGAGATTCTCGATGTCAGAGGCTATTGCCGCTATAGCGGCAGCAGGCCAATCACCATGCAGATCGAGATCGATTTCGCATTCGGACGCGGACCCTCTGCCGAGGGCAATGAACAGACATATGACTATTTCGTCTCGGTGACCCGCGCCGATCAGGCCGTTGTCGATACCGCGAGATTCGCTGTCACTGCGCGCTTTGCCGACGGGCAGGAAAAACTCCTTGTCACCGAGTCGGTGAATGGCATCGTCATTCCTCGCGCCAATGAGACCATCTCAGGCGGCAATTTCGAAGTGATTACAGGCTTCATTCTCTCCGATGCACAATTGGCCTTCAACCAGATGGGTAAACGCTTCCGCATCGACGCCGATACCCGGCCCACCCAACCCAGCCGGTCCCGCTAACGAGGAAGCTGTGACCGGACGTATCGCTTCTCTTTTGAACCGAAGGCTCGCATCTGCCTTCGTCTTGAATGGCCATCGGCCGCAGCTCGGCGTCGTCCTGCCTGCCGCCCGCCCGGATCTGGCTGATTTCCAGTGCAATGGCGCTCTGGCCGCCTGCACCGGAAAAGAAGCTGCCTTGCTGGCTGAAGCAGTCGCATCGGCAGTGCGCGGCTTGGAGGGTATCGCCTCGGCCGAAGCGGCAGGACCGGGCTTCATCAATATCCGGGTCAGCGATGACATGCTCTCTCGCCGGGTCGACGCGATACGGACTGATCCGCGCGCTGGCGGCGGTGCTCCTGCACATCCGGCGCAAAAGATTCTGATCGATTTTGGCGGAGCAAATGTCGCCAAACCCATGCATGTCGGACATCTGCGCAGCCTGATAGTCGGCGATTGCCTGCAACGCCTCTTTCGCTTTCTTGGCCATGACGTGGTGAGCGATATCCATCTTGGCGACTGGGGCTTGCAGATGGGGGTGTTGCTCGCCGAATTGGCGCTATCCTATCCGGACGCCCATGCGCGCTCCGAGGTAATTCCGGTCTCCATCGACGACCTCGATAGCCTCTATCCACGGGCGTCGGCGCATTCTCGTGACGATCCGGCGTTTCTCGACAGCGCCCGCAAAGCAACCTTCGCCCTTCAGGACGGGGCGCCCTGGCATCGCGCCCAATGGCGGCATTTCATCGAGGTCACCCGCGAAGCACTCGAACGCGACCTCGATCCCCTCGGCGTCCATTTCGATCTGTGGAAGGGCGAATCCGACGCTGCCGAAGCCATTCCCGGCCTCATCGCCGATCTGCGCGCACGCGGCATCGCCGTCGAGGACAATGGCGCTCTGGTCGTGCATGTGGCTCGCGAAGACGACCGAAAAAAATATCCACCCGTCATTCTTGTCAATTCCAATGGGGCAGTGGGCTATCTTGCCACCGATCTGGCCACTCTGGTTTTACGCGAGCGCGATAATGCTCCCGATCAGTGCATCTATGTCGTCGATCAGCGCCAATCACTCCATTTCGAACAGCTGTTCCGGGCCGCCGACCTTGCTGGCCTCATGCCCAGCAACAAGATGGAGCATGTCGGATTCGGAACCGTCAACGGCAAAGATGGCAAACCCTACAAGACACGGCAAGGAGGTGCGCTGAAGCTCAAGGATCTGCTCGATATGGCGCGACGCGCGGCAGCAGAGCGGCTTGCCGCAGACAACGAGGCGCCGCAACAGGCCGAAACCGACAAGATTGCTCTTGCTGCGATCAAATTTGCCGATCTGTCAAATGCCCGTACCACCAATTACGTCTTCGATCTCGAACGTTTCATGGCCTCCGAGGGCCGTACCGGTCCCTATCTTCTCTATGCGGCGGTGCGCATTGGCTCGCTTCTGCGCAAGGCTGCCGCCGACAATGCTGTTGCCGGACCGGCACGGATCGCCACTCTCCCGGAGCGGGCTCTGGCGCTGCATCTGGATGGATTCGAGAGCGCCTTGCATGCTGCCGCCGCCAAAAGAGCGCCGCATCTGTTGTGTGAACACGCCTATGGTCTGGCGCAAGCCTTCGCATCGGTCTATGCCGCCTGTCCCATATTGACCGCAGCGCCGGATATTCGAGCTAGCAGGCTCGCACTTGCCGAGGCGACCCTGGCACAGCTTGGCATTGCGCTTGATATCATGGGTCTGGATATTCCCGGCTATATGTAGGCTCTGGCAGCCAGACCGAGGCGCATTGACTGGCCAAAGAGAAATGCGTAGAGCTTGCAGGCGGGCTTGATCGGTCCCAAGCCGCCGCCCACGGCAATTTGGCGGCTGGAGCCGGGAGCGCCCCGCGCGTGTGGGAGAGAACGGAAGATCATCCGTCGCCGAAGGCGCAACCGCCCCGGAAACGCTCAGGCATAATGGACTGTGCGCGCGGAATACATGCTGGAGAGAGGTCAGGGAAAGACCCGCCGACGAGGTAATCCCGTCATGCATGCCGGTTATGCGTGAACGGAACCATCTTTCAGGCAAGCTGACAGCAGGGGTTCGTCGTGCTTCATACGTGGGACGCGGCGGCTTCTTCTTGTGCTGGAGACGCTTTGATGACTCGCCTGAAACGCTCGCCGCTTCATGAGATGAATGCGTCCTTCGGCGCGATTTTCGGTGCTTTTGCCGGATATGACATGCCGATGCGCTTTCCGGCGGGCATTCTGGCCGAGCATCGCTGGGTACGCGAAAAAGCCGGGCTGTTCGATGTCAGCCATATGGGACCGGCCATGCTGCGGGTCAGCGCCGATGCCGATGGACGCAAAGCGGCGGCCAGTCTCGAACGCCTGCTCTGTTCGGATATCGCCGGACTTGCGCCGGGGCAGGCGCGATATACGTTGCTATTGGGGTCCGATGGCGGCATTCGCGACGATCTTGTCGTCTCGCGCCTGGCCGCGGATGATGCCCACTCTTTTTATCTGGTCGCCAATGCCGGGCGCAAAGAGGACGACTTTGCTGATCTCGCACGGGAATGTCCTGATCTTCTTCTCACGCGCGCCGATGACGATCATGGTTTGATCGCACTTCAAGGCCCTTTGGCTCGCAGCGTATTTGTCCGGATCGCGCCCAAGGCTGCCGACATGACATTCATGAGCGTCGCCTGGATGGATGTTCTGGGCGTGCCGTCTTTGGTGTCCTGCTCGGGCTATACCGGCGAGGACGGGTTCGAGATTTTGGCGCCCGCCGACGCGATTGGCACGCTCGCCGCCCGTCTTCTCGACGATGAGGATGTGCGTCCGATCGGTCTTGGTGCCCGCGATTCGCTACGCCTTGAAGCTGGCCTGTGCCTCTATGGGCAGGACATGGATGAAAACATGTCTCCGGTCGCGGCATCGCTTGCCTGGTGCCTGCCGCGAACAAGACGGCAGCGACGCGACTTCCCCGGTGCCGAGCGCATCATGAGCGAGATCAAGACCGGTCCGCCGCGAAAAAGGGTCGGGCTGCGCCTGACCGGCAAAACACCGGCGCGTTCCGGCGCTCGCATTATTGATGCCTCCGGAGAGGAAACAGGCCATGTGACCTCGGGTGGTCCGGCACCTTGTCTCGGTGTTCCGGTTGCCATGGGCTATGTACGGACTTCTTGCGCTGCTCCGGGCACGCATCTGCAGGTGATGATCCGCGACCGCGCACATGCGGCGGTTATTGTTCCGATGCCCTTCATTCCAGCGAAATACAGGAAGTAAAGAAAGGAAAAGCATAGGCATGAAATACACGAAGGACCATGAATGGCTGAAAGCGGAAGGGGCATTGTTTCGTATCGGCATTAGCGGCCATGCCGTGCAGAAACTTGGCGATGTGGTTTTTGTCGAGCTTCCCGAGCCGGGCCGGACATTCCGCGCTGGCGAGGTGATGGCGGTAGTCGAGAGCGTCAAGGCGGCATCCGATGTTTTTTCCCCGTGCGACTGCGAGATAAAGGCGATCAATGAGACGCTCGCCGACGCTCCCGAAACGGTCAATCGAAGTCCGGAGGAGGAAGGCTGGTTCGTCCTCGTTTCCGCCGCAGCCGACTGCACCGACGGATTGATGGACAGCGCGGCCTATGCCGCTCATTGCCGGGATCAGGAATGAGATATCTGCCGCTCACCGATGCGGACAGGGCGTCCATGCTGGCGGCGATCGGGGTTGGCTCGGTCGATGCCTTCTATGACGGCGGGGCCGGAGAGGCTGGTGGGGCCGGGGGGGCAATTATCGACCTGCCATGTCACCGCTCCGAGCATGAGGTCACTTCCTATATGGAGCGGCTCGCTGCCCGCAATCGCGATGCGGGGCAGGGGCCGTTTTTTCTCGGTGGCGGTGCGTATCGCCATCATATCCCGGCCAGTGTCGATCATATCGTGCAGCGATCCGAATTCCTGACCAGCTATACGCCCTATCAGCCGGAAATAGCACAAGGGACGCTTCAATCTCTCTTTGAATTCCAGACCCAGACGGCTCGCCTGACCGGCATGGAAATCGCCAATGCCTCGATGTATGACGGTGCCAGCGCCTGCGCCGAAGCGGCTCTGATGGCCTGCCGGATCACCCGCCGCAACAGGATCATTCTTGCCAGTGGCCTGCATCCGCACTATGCCGCAGCCACCCGCCTTCTGTGCGAAACCAGCGGGATTGAGGTGCGTGATATGGCAGAGAACGCGGTCTCACTTGGGCAGAACACACTTCCGCTCGACGACGGGACGGCTTGCGTGATCGCCCAGAATCCGAATGTCTTCGGTGCGGTCTATGATCTTGCGCCACTGGCCGATCAGGCGCGTCAATATGGCGCGCTTTTCATCGCTGTGGTCACTGAAGCGGTCTCGCTCGGTCTTCTCCGGCCACCGGGAGAGAAGGGCGCTGACATTGTCGTCGCCGAAGGCCAATCCATCGGCAACAGCCTCAATTTTGGTGGTCCGCATCTCGGACTCTTCGCCTGCCGGAAACAGCATGTCCGCCATATGCCGGGGCGGGTGGTCGGGCAAACCACCGACATGGACGGACGACCAAGCTTCTGCCTGACCCTCAATGCCCGCGAACAACATATCCGCCGCCAGAATGCGACCTCGAATATCTGTACCAATTCAGGCCTGTGCGCGCTGGCCTTCTCGGCCCATCTCACCTTGCTCGGCGGTGTCGGCTTGCGGACATTGGCCGAGCGCAATCACGAACGCGCCCGGCGGCTCGCCGACCGTCTTGCCGCACTCGATGGCGTCGAGATTCTGACCAGCGTCTTCTTCAATGAATTCTCCTATCGGACGCCGATGAGGGCGTCTCATCTCATTGATCGTCTGCTGGAAAAGGGCGTTCTCGGCGGGGTCGCGGTGTCGCGTCTTTTTCCGCGCTCGGGGATGGATGATATCGTCGTCACCGCGGCAAGCGAGTGCAGTTCCGACGAGGATATCGAGGCCTATGGCGCGGCGCTCGCGGAGAGCCTGCGATGAATTCCGTACTTCCCGGTCCTCTTCCCGATGAGGAGTTGTTGTTCGATATAGGGCGGATGGAACGCTCCGGGGTTGATTTCCCTCCGACGCCGCCGGTCGCCGACCGCCTCGGAGACCTGAAACGCGAAACGCCATGTCCTCTCCCAAGCCTGTCCGAGCCGGAAATGATCCGCCATTATATCCGGCTGTCACGAATGAATTACGCGATTGATATTGGCTTGTTTCCGCTCGGTTCGTGCACGATGAAGCATAATCCGCGCCTGAATGAAAAACTCGCGCGCCTTCCCGGATTCGCCGATATCCATCCTCTTCAGCCCGATGCTTCTGTTCAGGGTGCGCTCCGGGTTATGGCCGATATATCCGACTGGCTCAAAGCCCTTACAAACATGCCTGCTGTCGCCTTGTCCCCAAAGGCCGGAGCTCAGGGCGAATTCTGCGGAATGCTGGCGATCAGGCGCGCCATCCATGCGCGCGGCGAGCCGGAACGCACTCTTGTTCTTGCTCCGGATTCCGCGCATGGCACCAATCCGGCGACCGCTGTCCGCTGCGGGTTCCGGCTCGGCCAGATCGCAGCCCGGGATGACGGACGGCTGGATTCTGGCGCTCTGGCCCGGCAACTGCGCGAAGCAGGCGATGTGCTCGCCGCCGTCATGCTTACCAATCCCAATACATGCGGGCTGCTCGAGCCGGACATGAAGGCGATCGCCGACATGGTCCATGACGCCGGTGGGTATCTCTATTGCGACGGCGCAAACTTCAACGCTTTCATGGGACGGATTCGTCCGGGTGATCTCGGTGTCGATGCCATGCACATCAATCTGCACAAGACATTCTCGACCCCTCATGGCGGAGGAGGGCCGGGCGCCGGACCTACCGTGCTGTCCGAAGCTTTGGCACCCTTTGCTCCTTTTCCGCGTCTGAGATGCGAGGCCGATGGCCGCTACCGTCTCATTGAGAATGATGGGGAAGCATCTGATCGTCTGTGCGCATTTCACGGGCAGATGGGGATGTTTGTCCGGGCTTTGGCCTATATGCTGTCGCTCGGTAGCGACGGATGCCGGCAGGCGTCGGCCGATGCGGTCCTGAGTGCCAATTATTTGCTGGCGCGCCTGAAAAACGATATACGTCCTGCTTATGATGGCTCGTGCATGCATGAAATACTTTTCTCCGACGAGGTCTTCGCCAAGAGCGGAATCACTACCCTCGACATCGCCAAGGGACTCATTGACGAAGGCTTCCATCCGATGACCGTCTATTTTCCACTTTCGGTCTCTGGTGCGATGCTGATCGAGCCGACCGAAACCGAGCCTCTGCGCGAACTGGACCGATTTGCCGATGCCTTGATTGCTCTTGTCGGCCGGGCAAGGCAGGGCGATCAGCGTTTGCGTGAGGCTCCGTACAATGCGCCGCGCCGCCGCCTCGACGATGTTCGCGCCGCCAGACGGCCAGTGCTTGTCTGGACAGAGCAGGGCACACTTTGACAGTGACGTTCCATCCTTCTTTTGCCATCGGCCTAGCAATATCGGTATTCACGTAATGAGCATGACGCTTGTTGAAAAAACAAAAAGAAAGATATGGCTATATATTGGCTGGTTTCTTGTTATCATAGGTTTTCCTATTGCTATAATAACGCCATTTCCCTTTATTCCGATTGGTGCTGTCGTTATTTTTGCAGGACTATCTTTGGTGGCGCGCTCTTCCGAGCGGAGCCGGAGATGGCTGAGAAAATTTCTTGACGGCTCTCCGAGACTGTCTGCGCGGGTTCCCAAATGGCTCAATGACATGATTTTCGGTGCCGACAAAACATGATCATATAAGGCGCTGCCTGGTGTCCGTGAGCGGAGGATTTTCATGATACGAGTGCGTTTCGCGCCGTCGCCGACCGGCTATCTCCATGTCGGCAATGTGCGGGCCGCTTTGATCAACTGGCTGTTTGCAAAAAAGCATGGCGGTCATTTTCTGCTTCGTATCGACGATACCGACAAGGCGCGCTCCCGTCCCGAATATCTTGAGGCGATCCGCCGCGATCTGAACTGGATCGGTATCGCTCCCGACCAGGAAATCAGGCAGTCAGAGCGCTTGGCTCGCTATGATGCCGCCGCCGAAAGCCTGAAGGAAAAGGGCATTATTTATCCCTGCTATGAAACGGCAGAGGAATTGCAGCGCAAACGGCAAAGAGCGCGCGCGCTCGGCTTGCCACCCGTCTATGACCGGGCTGCATGCTCCTTGAGCAGCGCCGAACGCCGCGCATATGAAAGCGAGGGAAGGGCTGCTCATTGGCGATTCCGGCTCTCCGGCGAGGTGCGCGAATGGTCCGATCAAGTGCGCGGGCCGCAAAAAGTGATGACGTCCTCGCTCTCCGACCCTGTCCTCATTCGCGCCGATGGCAGTTATCTCTACATGCTGCCCTCGGTTGTCGATGATATCGCCACTGCCATCACCCATGTCCTGCGCGGCGAGGACCATATCAGCAATTCCGGTGTGCAGATGGAGATATTTATCGCGCTCGGCGCCTCTCCGCCGCAGCTTGGCCATCTTCCGCTCCTGATCGGAGCCGACGGGCAGCCCTTGTCCAAACGCCTTGATTCTCTTGCTCTTTTTGCGTTTCGGGACAGAGGAATTGAACCAGAGATGCTCGCTGCCTTTCTCGCCGGGATCGGATCGTCGTCGCTCATCGCCCCAGAGAGCCTCGGCCCGGAGAGCCTCGGCCCGGAGAGCCTCAGCCCGGAGAGCCTCGGCCCGGAGAGCCTCGGCCCGCAGAAGCAGGGGGCCGCGATACCAGATCTGTCCGGCTATGGGCGCTCGGCGGCGGTACTGGATGAGGCGCAGCTTGTCGCGCTCAACAGCGCCTTCATTCGCCGCAGCGATGTTGAGCGGGCCAGAAGCCGTCTGGCCGGCCATCCGCTTGCCGCTCGTCTCGATGAGCAGGTCTGGGCGGCAATCAAGGCCAATCTCGATAGCTTCGCCGATGCCGGGTATTGGCTCCAGCTTCTCAATGGCGACCTGCCGCCATGCGCCGCCGAGGAAGAAGACCATGCGTTTCTTCGCGACGCAGCAGACAGATTACCTGCTGCTCCTCTGGCTGCTCCTTTGGCCGCCGCATCCTGGTCGGAGTGGATCGCGGCGATCAAGACGGCGGACAGCACTCGGCGGGGCAGAGCATTGTTCAGGCCATTGCGCCTGGCGCTGACCGGACGCGACACCGGACCTGAGATGGCTGCGCTTTTGCCGGTGATGGGCCGGGACCTCGCTGTGGCCCGTTTGCTCGGAGCGATCAAAAGCGCATAATAAGTATTATGTGAAATAAGCGAACAGCCAGATCAGGCAGGCGATTGCAATTACTCCTCCTTGCGCTCAAGCCAGATAGCCGGAGCGCTACCGCTACCATTGTTGCCGCTATCATAGAGAAGCAGACGGTCCTTGTGCGGCGTATCGCCAATCCATGGAGATGCTTCGAACACTCGCAAGACAAAGCGCTCATGCCGATCGAGGCGGCCATGACAGGCCATCCGGGTCATCGCAAGCGGACCGCTCAGCATGAGCCGCCCTTCGCGCACCGATATCCTTGCCATGAATCGGTTGCACCCAACCGATCCGGCCATTCGGCCCATCGCATCGAAAGCGAGTTCCGCTTTCGGCGCGGCAGGCTCGCCGTCAATCGACAAGATACGCCATGTGCGCCATATATCTGCCGCTGCTGGTTCCGCACCTCCATCGCCTGGGCCGATTATCAGCGCCGAGATCAGAAGCAGGACATGCAGGTGTTTCATATGGCTGGCCTCCTGCTCATGCCGGGGATATGGATATAGAGAATTCCATCCCGTCATAGGCTGGCTCGACATCTGGCGGCAGACCAGCGCGCAGCGTCTCATAGTCGAGATCGATATGCAGATTGGTCAAAACGGCTTTTTCAGGCCCTATCTTCCGAATCCAGGTCAGCGCCTGATCGAGATGAACGTGATTGGGGTGTGGCGTCTGGCGCAATGCATCGACGACAAAGACGTCAATATCGCGCAATGCACGCCATGTTGCTTCAGGAATCTCCTTGACGTCATTGCAATAGGCGAACGGCCCGGCACGAAAGCCCAAAGACCGGACGCTACCATGATCGAGATCAAGCGGCATCAGCGTGACCACACCGCCCGGTCCGTCAATGCTCACTGTTCGCCCCGGTTGCAAGAGCGGGCAAAGGTGCAAAATGGCCGGATAGCCAGCGCTATCGTGGAAACAATAGGCGAAGCGTCGCATCAGCGAATCGCGTGTCGGTTCATCCATATGGATCGGGACCGGACATGCGTGGCGTATTGCCAGCGCCCGCAAATCATCGAGTCCATGGGTCTGGTCGGCGTGGTCGTGGGTTATCAATACCGCGTCGAGCCGGGTAACATTCGCGGCCAGCAATTGCTCGCGCATGTCCGGCGACGTGTCGATGAGGATGCTGGTCGCCGGCCCTGCTTCCTCCTGCCGCGCCCGAAGCAGGATCGAGCACCGGCTGCGGCGATTTTTGGGATTGGACGGATCACAAACGCCCCAATCTCCCCCTATTCTCGGAACGCCGCCCGACGAGCCGCTGCCAAGAATGCGTACAGTAATTTTCGCCGACATCAGCTAAACACGTCTGCTACGACCCCTTCCCTGCTCGCCTGCCGGATCGGACAAGCCGCAAAGCCTCCGCCATAGTGAGCCGAATGGACACGCAGCGCAATTGAAGCGATGCTCATTTTCTACCTCTTTTGCTCTGCGCACAGAGTGAAGCAACGGTCCGGGGCGATGAGGAGACAAGCTCATGCGTATCAAATATCTGCATACAATGGTCCGGGTGAAGAATCTTGAGGCCTCCCTCGCCTTTTACCAGCTGTTGGGGCTGAGGGAGATACGGCGCATCGATAGCGAGGCCGGACGATATTCACTGATCTTCATGGCCGCGCCCGGCCAAGAGGACTGCAGCATCGAATTGACCTCTAATTGGGACGGTGACGACGCTTTGCCGTCGGATGGACGGCATTTCGGGCATCTGGCCTATGGGGTTGAGAATATCTACCAGATGTGCCGCCATCTGATGGACAATGCGGTGGTCATCAATCGGCCTCCGCGCGACGGTCGTATGGCATTTGTCCGGTCGCCCGACAATATCTCCATCGAATTGCTGCATATGGGCGAACCTCTGAAGCCTGCCGCACCCTGGACTTCGATGGAAAATATCGGTCATTGGTAAGCAAATGCCCTGCCCGCATGGCTTGCCGTCCCGGAGCCTTTATGCCTAGATTCAAGGAGGGAGGGCCAAAGGGAGAAAGCAATGTTCAAAATCTTCGTGCTCTATAAAAAGCCGCCGGACGAAGCCGCTTTCATGCGCTATTACGACGATGTGCACATACCTTTGGTACACAAGATACCCGGCCTTCAGGAGGCGGTGGTCAATCCGATAACGAGTGAACTCGGCGGTGGCTCCTCGGCGTATTTCGTCATTACCGAATTGCGCTTCGCCAGCTGTACCGACGCCGACCGTGCTCTTGCCTCGGACGAATTCGCTGCCGCTGGCGGCGATCTGGATAATTTCGCCAAAGGACTGGTAACACTGCTGGTATCGGAAAGCTGATACCGTCACGCCATTTGCCAGCAGCCAGAACGGGCAATAGGAGCTAAAAACACACCCAAAAAAATATAGGACAATATTGGCTGCATGGAGTCTGGCGCAGTATCTGCGCTCCGGCAACGACGCCTGAAGACAAGGAGCCGAGTGACAAAAACAGGCGATCGCGCTATATAGCAGTGGAGAAAGTGTGTCCCTAAGCACATCCTTTTTGCACCGCACAGCAGGAGCGTCGCTATCCCATGCATTCTCCCTACGCGCTCGCCCCGCCGGACGCGGACGTATCAGCGGCAGAATGGACCCGATGGTGCCTTGACCGGCTGAGCCATCACGAGCAATTCGCAGCAGACCCGATGACCAATTCGGTCTGGCAATTGGCTCTGGAGCTTCTCTTTCTTGCCGAGGACGGGCGAATTGGGACCACACGCCTGATGGATATCGCCAGAGATCTCAGTGATCGGGCGCTTCGTGCCCGCGCCGAAACCTTCGCCCGGAGGCATGACGGACCGGACGACATCGACAAAATGCTCCGATCTCTGGAGGGGCAGGACTTCGAGCAGGTGCAGGAGATTCTCAGGCGTCCGCGCGTCGGAGTGGTCTTTACCGCGCATCCGACATTCGCCATGTCCAGAGCCTTGCAGGCGGCCTTTGTCGAGATGGCGGACGGACGCAGGGCAGATGCTTCCCTCCGTCATGGACCCGAGCCGGATATTACGCTCGCGGACGAGCACAAAATAGCGCAGACGGCTCTGGACAATGCAAAACAGGCTGCAACCGAGGTCAGCCGCAGCATTCTCATCTGGGCGCGTGACCGCTTTCCGGAGCGTTGGCATGAATTGGTCCCGGCGCCTTTGGCACTGGCGAGTTGGGTCGGGTATGACCTCGACGGGCGGACCGATATTCATTGGGGCCAGTCGCTCAGATTCCGGCTTGAGGAAAAGGCGCGGCAATTGGCAATATATGGCGCTCGCCTGCGTGCGATAGCGGCGTGCAGTGCCGAACAGAGCGCGCTGGCCGACCGCCTCGAAGCCGCAGGCGCGCTCGCCGCGAAGCAGGCTGCTGCCTTTGCGCAGGATCTGGGCCAGACCAGTCATGCGACCGAAGCAGGCAATCTGCTTTCTCAGCCCCATCCGGACCGCTTGACCAGCCTTGCGCCGATTCTTGCGCACATGGGGAAGATGATTGCCGAGGCACCAAGCGAAGAGGCACGATTGGAGACATGTCTTCTTCGCTCGGAGATGAGCCTGTACGGACTCGGCACGAGCACAGTGCATGTTCGTCTCAACGCGGCGCAGATTACGTCGGCCCTGCGCGGGGAGAACAGTGCGCAGACGGATAATGTTCGTGACCGGACTCTTTTGAAAAAACTGGCCGATCAAGCAGCCGCAGCCACCGCGAAAAAGACCAATATCGCCTCGATTTTCCTGCAGAGAATGACGGCGCGGCGACAATTCATGCTCTGTGCGCAAATCCTCAAACATATCGACGAAGACAAGGCGATCCGCTTTCTCATCGCGGAATGCGAAGCGCCGGCGACGGTGATCGGTGCGCTCTATCTGGCGCGGATGTATGGGGTCGAGCACCGGCTCGATATTTCGCCCCTGTTCGAGACTCCAGAAGCGCTCGATGGCGGCGGCCACTTGCTCCGGAGACTGCTCGGTATCGACGAATATGTGCGATATATCAAAGCTCGCAAATGCTTGGCTATCCAGATCGGTTTTTCTGATTCAGGACGCTATATCGGTCAGACTGCTGCCGGGCTGGCCATTGAGCGCCTGCACGGACAATTGGCACAATCCATGTCCGCGCATGGTCTCGCGGATGTCGAGGCGGTGATCTTCAACACCCACGGGGAATCGATGGGACGCGGCGGCTATCCCGGATCGATCAGCGAGCGTCTGGATTATGTGTTCACGCCATGGGCGCGTTCCCGATTCGGAAGGAAAAACATCCCCTATCGCGCCGAAAACAGTTATCAGGGTGGCGACGGCTATACGCATTTTGGCACTGTCCGCTTGGCGAAAAAAACGCTGGGTGCCTTGATCGAATGGGCCTTCGAGCCTACCGAGCCGGATCGAAACGATGATTTCTATCGCGACATCGATCACTCATGGGATTTGTTTCGGCGAATTGTCGCCTGGCAGCAAAAATTGTTCGACAATGACGACTATCAAAGGAGTGTCGGCGCATTTGCTCCGCAACTGCTTTTCGCCACCGGCTCGCGCAAGCTGCGACGGCAGAGTGGCACCTATATCAATAACGGGCCGCGTGCTCTGCGCGCCATTCCCCATAATGCCATTCTCCAGCAATTGGGAGCACCAGCCAATGTCTCGGGTGGGATCGGCGCTGCCGCCGGAGCAGATCCGAAACAATTCGTCAAACGGGTGCGAAAATCACGGCGCTGGCGACAAATGCTGCTGCTGGCGACCGAGGCTCGCCGAATGACCAGTCTGCCGGCAATACGAGCCTATGCTGTTCTGTTCGACGCCGGGTTCTGGATCGGCAAGGCAACTGGAGCTCCCGGATCGCCCTATGCTTCTGCCTGCACCGAAATTGCCGAACGCCTCAGCGATCTCGAAACATCGACGGCGATACGACGTCTGTCCAACCACTTGGCCGCCGATCTCGGCCGCTTCGACGCAATCTTGCGCCGCCTGCACGGAAAAGCCGTCGATACCGAACGCTATGACCATCGCCGGACCCTTCATGCACTGCACGCCATTCGGCAGACGCTCATCATGCGCGCTTTTACGCTCGTGGCTGGTCTGCCGTCGATCTCGATGCGGCACGATTTGTCGCGGACAAACATATTTGCTCTGGCTTTCGCCATGAAATTCGATGAGTTGGCCGATCTGCTCGAAGCAATCTTTCCCGCCGATGCAGGAGAAATCGGAGCATTGGTCAATCTCTCCGAAGCGCGCGACGATGAAGACGCCGACATGCGCGCCTATCCGGAACTCCATCGGGATATCATTGAGCCGCTCCGCCGCATCCACCGCGACATCAGAGAAATCGGCGTCGGAATCAGCCATTATTACGGCGCCTATGGATAAAGACCGCCAGCACAGCACGAGGAAAACCGAATGACAAAAAACGAGAAGATTGCCGCTACCGAGCATGATATTTTTCCTCTGCTCGCGCACAGATGGTCGCCGCGCGCCTTCTCGGAGGCCAGCATTGATCGAGCTGTGCTCCAGAAATTGTTCGAAGCAGCCAGATGGGCACCCTCGGCCAGTAATTCTCAGCCATGGGCATTCATGCTCGCCGAACGGGGAACGGACGCGTGCAGCCGATTCAGCGCCTTATTGGCTCCGGGCAATCAGATCTGGGCAGCGGGTGCTTCATGTCTGGGTATCGGTTTCGCGCAGGCCAGCAATGAGGACGGCAGCATCAATGCTCATGCCCGCTATGATCTTGGTCAGGCGATGGCGCATCTGACTGTTCAGGCCGCGTCGGAAGAGCTTTTCATTCACCAGATGGCTGGCTTTGACGTCGGAGCGACGAGTGCATTGATCACTCCGCCGTCTGGCTGGGAGCCGGTGGTGATGTTCGTGATCGGCTATCTCGGCGATGCCGACACGCTTCCCGAGAGGCTCCGGGAGCGCGAGAAAGCACCCCGGACACGCAAACCGGCAGGCGAGTTCGTCTTTGCCGACCAATGGGGAGAAGCGCTCTTCTCGCAGGAGGCGTAAATATCGGCTTATCTAAGAAGGCGTTGGGCGGATTGCATGGATAGTCTGATCAAGACGGTTGATCGACTCAAGCAGATTGACAACCACAATCAGTCCATACGTATTGGCAAAGAGAAGGCAATTCACACGCACGCATTGAACATAGATAAAGAAGGATCACCCTCCAAATCTCTCGCACGATACTTGCAGAGCAGTATCGTTGCGTTTTCCAAGGCTTCCTATTTCTTTTCTATTCTAACAAGAATTCCTTCTACCCGTCTCGCTTGCCCCTTTGTTCCGCAATATCCACCTGCCATTATAGGTGTATCACCATCATATCCAGGGCTGTTGTTCGTTTTCTCAAGATGCGCTATGTATTTGACTTCGTATTGATCGGCCTGATGGCCCGTAAGCTTTATCTCGAATCCTTCGAGGCGTCGCGATTGTCCACGTGTGCCAATAAAATTGCCTTCCTGTGCCCACGTAGTATTACCTGTACCCTGAAGGTGAGCCATATATTCGCAGCTGAGTTGTGCTTTTGTCAGACCACTAGGTCTTAAAATATCAATTTGGAATCCTTCCAACCTTCGCCATTGTGCACGGGTACCTGAGAATTCATTGTCGCGACTCTTGATATCTCCTATATCTTGCAGATGCGTGAGAACTTCGAGAACAGGTCCGGGCTTTCCGTATAATTGTTGTATGTTTTTTATATCCTTAGTGCCAAGAACTGCAATCTTACCATAAATATTAGGATCAGAATTCATAACTGAATTTTGATCTGTGTTGTGTGGCAAGCCCAGTAAATGCCCGATTTGATGTATAGCTACACTATGCAATTTAGGAGGAGGAAGAGGCGTTTTTTTGTTGAAATGGCATTTCCCTGCATGATAATCATCGTTAGGGTAAAACGCATGTGCCAAGTCATTAGCTGTATTAAATAGAGCATCTCCGTGGTAGTCAGGGAACCACCCAATTAAGAAATTAGGGTTATCTTCAGCTAAGACTTTTTTAAATTCAATCGGAATCACTTTCCCCCATGTATCGAAAGCATTATCCACATTTTGTAGGTAACCACCATTGTGAACGTTCACAAAACTGTAAGTGAGGGTTCGATGTTTTGCGAAATAGCTACCGCGTGCTGCAGGCGTCCAATCAGGAACATTACATCCATATGACATGCCGAATTCTCCCTAGTCTCTCTCTGCTTTCCCAGACAAAATCCCACATTTATTTTCGCAATCACCTACATGCATGGCAACAACCCTTAGATTGTATTTTTCTGTGCTTTTTCTCACTAAGCGGCAACAGGCGATCACATAGCGTATAAATATTGAAATTATCCTTGAATGCTTTATGATTCAGTTGTTATATATAACAATGAAAATTGTGTGTGATAAAATTGTTATACGATTCGAGTATATAAATATTATCAATATGTTGGAATCTAATGAGTATTTCAGTAATAATATTGAATCTGTTCATATTCATTATCCTAGATAAATGCAATCTCTGCCCATGTTTTTCAAGTATCAGGAACTCGGCTTATAATATTCGTTTACCACATAGTCAGATGCTCGGTGATTGACTGGTCTGCGCCTTCTATATCCCGATTTTTTATCCTCTCGAAAATCCGGACATGGTCGTTATGGCTTTGGGTATTGCGTTTTTTTACCTTCCTACGCCGAGGCCGTTCATTCACAACCCAATCGGTGAGCGCATGATTGACCGCCACAAAGATCGGATTGCCTGGAATCTCTGCGATCAGCCTGTGGAAATTGATGTCGGCAGCCCGGAACAGATCATCATTCTCAATGCTGGTCGCGCCGGAGGCCAGAGCTTGTTCGAGTTTTGCGACCTGCTCGGAAGTAACGTGTTTAGCCGCATAACGCACTGACCGCCGCGTCTGGCATTACGCGGGCTGGTGCTTGAAATTTGCCCATGCCGGAAAGAGGATGCCTCAAGACGTTGTGGAGAGACTAGCCAAGAAGTACTATCGAATTGCTGCGGACATTGGTGGGCCGATTCCATGACTGGTTTACGCCGATTGGGTGAGACACCCTGATTTTCCCCTTGTTGCACGAGACGGTAGGTACAACCATCGGCCTTTAGGGCTAGTGAGACAAAGAAAATCTACGCCGCCTCGCGCGGGAAATGCCTATTCGCCGTAGCCGTCATCCGAGCATTGCCCAGACCACCCTTCCCCGCACGGCCCCCTCCCTCAGTCGAGATGGAACATCACCTCCAAAGCGCGCGTGACCGGAGAATTATCGGCTTCCGTCTCCATGATGTCGGCCATATAGGCCCACCATCTCTGCACGATTTCGCTCTCCGGAAGCGTGGCAAACGCGTGTCCCGAACCAAGGCGCAAAACACCAAACAGCATATGAGTCCGCTCGTCCAGAAAGATCGAATAATCCGATACGCCCACCCGGCGCAACTCGTTCACCAACTCAGGCCAAATCTTGTCATGGCGTCGGCGATACGCCTCCTTCTGTCCGGCATTCAACTGCATCGTGAATGCGATCTTTCCCATCTCATCCTCCTTATCCGCAATCCGCGCGTCTCAGCCAGCTTCAATGCGGCCCAAGCCCATTCGCTGCAATGTTTCAATCAATTTCGATCATCCGGCCCATGCCTCCAAGGTGATCCCTCCAATCCTATCGGTACATCCTACGGTCGAGGGCCGAAAATCCTCAGCGATTCCACCTCGAAAACAGGTCCTGGATTCACCACCCGGAATCATTCACGCCATTAATAATCACCAAAGAGCTTGAAAATGACCGATTATGACAGTAAACATCTCTCAAATGGTGAAAACACCTCTTGTCAGGAGGCAAAGTGAGCAGCCCGTCATACCACCCACATAATCGATCCTGAAAATCGATCCAAGGCGATGACGAAGTATCACAAACCCTCTCGAGCACCAGTATTTGTGAGGAAAAACAATGAAATACCTTCATCTGCCCCATGCATCTGCAATCGCCTTGAGTACCCTCCTGGCCGTAACAGGCCTCGCCTCCGCCCAAAACACCGATGCGGAACGAGAAGACGAAACCAGAAAAATCGACGAAGTCATTGTCACCGGCGTGTTCAGCGCTTCGTCGCAAAAAGGAGCCTCGGTCTCCGTCTCGACCATCGATGAGGAAGATATCGTCAAGCTGTCGCCAGTCAGTGCAGCCGACTATCTCAAGGACGTGCCCGGCGTTTTCGTCAACTCGGCGCTCGGCGAGATCAGGAATATCGTGTATTCGCGTGGCATTTCCGCAAACTCACAAGACGGCAATAACGGCTATTTCTACGTCTCACTGCAAGAAGACGGGCTTCCGGTCCAAAATGTCCTCGGCACCAATAACGGGCCCGACTATTATGCACGACCCGACATCATGACCCGTCGCATCGAAGCCGTGCGCGGCGGCGCAGCTGCGATTACCGGTCCGAACGCGCCGGGCGGAATCTTCAACTATATTTCCAAGAATGGCCGCGATAATCCCGGAACCGAAATACGGCTCAGAGCCGGATCGGAGGGCGCAAATATTGGCGAAAATCCTCTCTACCGGGGCGAATTCTATCATGGCGGCTCCGTTACCGACAGCGTTCACTATGCAATCGGCGGCTTCTACCGCGATGCAGCAGGGCCGCGCTATCCCGGCTATTCGATGAATCAAGGCGGACAGATACGCGGCAGCCTGATCTTCGAATATGACGCCGGAGAAGTCCAGATAACCGGAAAATATCTCAGCGATCACAATCTCTGGGACGAATTCCTTCCCGTGCAAGGATTCGACAATCCGCGACCACTCGGACAATTCGATTTCAATTCTTCCGTCAATCCGCCGCGCGTCGCCCATGGATTCCCGGCGCTCGACGATTCCTTCTCCCCCGGACAACCGACCTCAACCGATTATTGGGATCCGGCCAATGGCATCCACAACACCTCAAGCGCGCTCGGTGTTACCTGGCGCCACAGCGTCGGTGATCGCTGGTCCTTCACCAATACGTTCCGCTTTTCCGATAACGAGTCCGACTGGAATTCGGGCGCAGCCATTTTTGCCATGCCCGTCAATGAACCCGGAATTTTCGGTCCGGCACCCTTCGGTAATGGTATTCTCGCCGTTGGCACATCCGGACCTGACGGCGTGACCCCCTTCACCGGCGTCATCTCCTTTGCCGACCAGTCAACAGGCCAGGTCCTCGCGCAAGTGCGGTCCACGACCGACGCCGATGGAGCACCAGTCTTCAATCTGCTGAATTCGTCACTCCCCGATGATCCGGCTTTGCCCAACGCCATTCTGTTCCAGACTGCCTTTGCCGTGAATCCGAAAGCAAGCGAGTTTATCGACCAATTCGTTCTCACCAAAGAATTCGACGCGATGAAGTTCGACCTCGGTTTTTTCTACGCCGCATCGAACTTCTCATGGCGGAGCGGCGAAGGCGGCGTCGGCATTTCGCAATTCACCCCCGACCGGCCGCTTCTGGACATCAGCATCGAACGCGACGGTGCCGACGATCCGGACCTCGCCGGCAGAGTGCAGCAAATCACCTCGCCCGACGGCTTTGCAGGTATCGGCAAAATTGGATCCTTCAATAATTTCACCTCCACTGCCAAACAGGTACAGCTTTCGGTATTTTTCGGGCATTCCTGGGATATCAGTGACAGGCTGACAGTCGATTGGGGAGTGCGCTATGAAAAGATCGACGTAAACGGCTCGAACCAGTCGGCCCGCCAATTTACCGATACTGCTGGCGGCCTCGACGGCAATCCGGACACGCTCTATGACAACACCCTCCAGAGGCTGAACTTCCCTACCCGCTTCGAGCGGACATTCGACTATTGGGCCTATTCTCCGGCGGTCAGCTATGCGTGGAGCGATCAGCATGCGATATATGTCCGCTTCGCCGACAGCCAGAAAGCACCCAGCCTGTCCGGCTTCATCGATCCGGTGGACGGCGTAACCGACGTGGCGCTCATCCCTGAAAAAGTGCAGCAATTCGAAGTCGGCTACAGCTATTATGGAGATGCTCTCTCGCTGACCGTGACGCCTTTTTATACCATTCTCAAAGATGTTGGTGGCTTTGGCTCTCCGATTCAATTCACCGAAATCGACGGCACCAATTATGTGCGGGCGCGACCGCTGAGCAATCTGGAAACTTTCGGTGTCGAGGTCTTCGCGTCCTATGACGTTCTGGAGACGCTCAATCTGAAAACGACCGTCACCTATGCCAGCGCCAAGACATCAAACAATGCCATATGGAACCCCGGAAACCCCGGACGCGCCGACGACAGATTGATCGCACTCGACAATGGAGAAGCTATCAATCAGCCGAATGTGCAGGCCTCAAGCACCGGCACTTATTCCTTTGGCGATGCGTCTGCCTATGTCACCTGGCGCTATACTGGTGCTCGCCATGCGAACGCGGCAAACACCTTCCAATTACCGGCCTTCAATGTCGTTGATTTCGGTGCTCGATATGATCTGCGCGAAAATCTGAGCTTCAGCTTTCTGGTAAAAAATGTTTTCAACGCCCGCGGCGTCCTGAGTTGGCAGGGCGTTGGCGGATTTGACGGGCTGGATCGGTCGCGGACCCCGGTCGATGAAGTGTGGAGCGTCGTCACCGTTCAGCCGCGCGCCTATTTCCTCACTGCACATTACCGGTTCTGAGCGCATATCCGGCCCCCCAGCCCCCCGGCCCCCGGCTCCCCAGCGGTCCGGGGCCGGCGGAAAGGAATAAAGGAATAATGTCGGAATTCGATAGAGAACCCGTTGCCCGGACGTCTCTCCAGCCCGCCCGCTATTTCGCCGCCGGCTATGCTGGAGAACATGTCGCCGGAACCGAATTCGTCATCGGCGCACTCTTCGTTGCATGGGGCGTATCGACCTCAGACATCATTTGGGGGCTGCTGCTCGGCAATACGCTTGCTGTTCTCACTTGGGCGCTTGTATGCGCTCCGATCGCGACCGCTACCCGTCTGACCCTCTATGCCTATCTCGAAAAAATCGCCGGACCCGGAATCGTCAGAGTCTACAGCATTGTCAATGGCGTGCTGTTTTGCGTGCTCGCTGGCGCGATGAT
>JAULKO010295742.1:0-10538 GCA_032356045.1 Mediaster aequalis | reverse complement strand
AGCTTTAAAAAGAGCTACCTACCAAATGCTCTCGCAAAGGTAGGTAGCACTCTATCGTAAAACACCGTAAAAACACACCAATAGTTATAATTTATGATGTTTCTACGAGGTTATTGTTAAATGTTCTTGATTAGAACTTGAATTCAAAGCCAAAGACAGGTATCGGAATTCCTTCGCTAGGCTCTTTTTTAACAGCTGCCGCCGGAGCTTTATCCCCTACCTGGTAGCTATTGTCATTTTTAATGACTGCTCTATCATAATTATAACCACCTGTAGGCTTGTAAAACACCTTTTCAAGCCCTATTACATCTATGAAAAAACTAGCCTCAACAATCTTGCTCTTATAATAAACCCAATCAAGCCTAATATTGATACCAAGCGACCACGGTAATTTTCCAGCATTAATACGCCTAGGATCATCGACAAACACTAACCCGTTATCACAAGGATCATCATCCGTTCCCACACAGTTAGGGTCTACAAAGGTATTATTGGTTCCAATAATCTTCGGTGTAAAAGACTTTCCAGAGCCACCCGTGATTTCAAACGATAAATTCACGCGTTTCCCTAAATCAAAGGCTGAGATAAATTTTATAGAATGCTCGACATTCTCTTCATACGGCACACGTGTCGTTTGATACCCTAGATAATCCTGCCCATTATTACTAGGATCTCCCCCTATACCACTCCTATCAACATCTGCGCCAATACTAAATCTATCCACATATGCACGACTCCACGCATACGATAACCAGCCCGTATACCAACCTTTACCAACCCTACGAAGTAAGACCTCTATGCCATAAGCATTGCCTTCACCTATATTCACAGTAGGCCAATTCGCAGAACCTTTTGCATACGCCGTATCAAACGACGGATTCAATAGAATCTGATTGCGAATCAACTTGTAATATCCCTCAACGGACAACTCAAATCCACTTCCAGACCACGCCGTTCCCGTTCCAAATTGATACGTATACGGTGTTTTCAACGCATAATCTTGATAAAATACTGAACTCGTCTCTTCATTCTGCACAGCAATTGATGGAAATTGTGTATATCTTCCTGCATAGCCAAATACTTCTAAACGGCCCAAATTGACAGGCGGACTATACGTTGTTCGCAACCTAAAGTCTCCATTCGCAGCACTTTCGCTCAAATTATCGTAATACACGATAAAACCCGTATCAAACTTCACCTGCCGTAACGATGTGATCAAACTACTCCCAAACGCCAGCCGATGCCGAAAAAAGCCTTCTCTTAAATCGACAAGCTCAGAAAAGTAGAGCTTAGTCGCGTCGTTATACGCCTTGATGACATCGCCGTCTTGCGTAGGGGCATCATCGTCCGCGCCACCGCCAAATCCATCATCAATGCCATAATCCTCAGGATTCGGTGGCTTGTGTCCATCAGGATGAATTTTATTGAGACCATACCCTCGATCCAATGAATATTTAAAATAATTATTCAATCTAAAGACATCATTAAACATGTAATTGAAGTCATTACGGAAGGTGTACTCTTCATTCGTTAGACCAAAGCGCTTAGTCCCTTGATTAGTCTCATCCATCCGCTCAGCGTAACGAAAAAACGTGAAATCATACTCATATTTCTCCTGCTTCGATTCATATTTCACCGCTTCGCTATCCCAAGTCTTACTCGTCCTAAACGTCGTATCAATCAAGACCTTTTCGCCCGTTGACGCACTCTTATACGAAGAGTTTCTTGTATTGAACACAAAATCGTCCCCACTGAACAGAAATATGACCTTAAATAAACGCGTCGGATCAATCTGCCAGTCAAAGATAAAATGCGTATCGTAAAAAACAGGGATCAGCTTATATGACCCCAAATTCTTTAATGTTCCCGCCGCATCGGCTAAGGCGATATACCCTTCCAAATAACTCCGACGTCCGCCTAGTGAAATCCTAAAATCATCAGCAAATTGAAACGTTGCTGAGAGACTTGCATAGATCAATGTTATATTTAAATCGACCGAATACGGCTTATCGTACTCGTAAAAGTCTTTCTCAATAACATCGACAACCGATCCCTGCACGTTATCATATTCTGTTGGATAGCCGCCCGGATAGAATATCAGGCTGCTCAAAATCTCAGGTGGAAATACGCTGTATTGGAATAACTCATGATATGGTGAGCCTATCACAATATCGTGATAACGATAGGAAACATCAGATGCAGCGCCACCCCTAATAATAAGTCCCGAATCGCCGTCATCACCCCGCGTCGTCACGCCGGGAAGTGCATCTAAACTGGCAAGGACATCTCCGCCAGTCCCAGGCAATTTCCGAGCCTCATCTGCCGTCAAAACACGTTTCTCAGACAATCCTTCTTTCTTCACACGAACCGTAGAAAGCCGCCGAACGTTCGTCTCTCCGTTAGTCTCACCAATCCCTTCCGAACTAGTTTCTTCATCATCATTTTGTGCTATAAACTGAACTTCCACAGGAAACACTGTTCTTTCATCAATAGTCAAACGTCCTTCACGAATAGTATTCTCGTAAATAATTTCATAATTGTACAACCCATCCGGCAAATCAATGGCTTCCAAATCTTCCACGAGCGATCTAAATGTGCCATTTTCGTCCGAAATCAAGATAATTTCTTCACTGGGAATCGAAAGTGTATAGCCATTCTTAGCATTAGTCGTTCCATTTACTTTAAAACTAGCTTCTCTGGCATGAAGAGCCGTCTGCCCCCATAATACCATCCCAAACCATACGAGCCATACAAATGATACGAACCGTAGCGCAACGTAATAACTCATTCTATAATAATTTTTCATCGTATCTAACCTCTTCAATATTAATAACGATCACTGTTGAAGCAAAAGGGGGAGCGATTTCATTTGATATCGCATAGACACCCTTGAGCTTACTTTCTTAAGTTTCATTGACTAAGCACTGTTCCCTAAGAAAATTACAAGACCCCACACCATGCTTTTCTACTGAAATATTTGCATATATGAAGTCGTTACATACATAAACGAAGAAACCTAACAAATGGTCTGAATAAAAACAATGCCTACTGCCCCTGGAAAAATCGTAAAATTTTGCGGACATTAATCCCCCATTCACCTATTAACTATCAACTATCAATGGATAGAGTACTACAGCACGTACCGAATTTACGAAATCGTACCTGAGCACTTGGTGCGCATCTGGTACGCACTTGATTATGAGGGAGCCTGTATGGCTAACGTCATTCCTAGACAGGATGAGTGCTTGGAAGTGATGTACAGTGATACGCCTTTCTCTTTCCTAGCGATAAATATGCACCATGTGAGCTAAAGTAAGAGAACCTGAGCAACGACCAGGCAGAAATTTTGCTAGGGAATGACGATAAAAATGAGCGATAGGGTCACTCACCTAGAGAAAAGTCAGCATTAGACTTGCTCACCTAGAGAAAAGTGAGCGCTAAGCTTGCTCACCTAGAGTCTAGAGCCTAGAACTTAAATTCAAAGCCCAATACAGGCAGGACAATGCCATTAACCGAATCTTCACGAACAGCACCAGCAGGCGCAGACATGCCTAGTGTAGTATCTGAACGATAACGTATCAGAGCCCTATTGTAATTGTACCCGGTGACATTGGTATAAAAGGCCGATTCAAGACCTATCACGTCAATAAATAAGCTGGCTTCTACTACCTTACTTTTATAAAAGATCCAATCTAACCTAATATTAATGGATAAGGTCCAAGGCAGCCTCGCGGTATTAATACGATTAGGATCATCGACAAAAACAAGGCCATTATCGCAAAGATCAGGCAGCGCACAATCGGCAGGAGCCTTAAAAGCACTATTCGTCCCAACAATCTTAGGAGTATAGGGTCTACCAGAATTTCCAATGACTTCAAACGATAGACTCACACGTTTGCTTATTTTAAATAACGCTAGGAATTTGATTGCATGTTCGGCATTTTCTTCATAAGGCGCTCGAACCGTCTGATAAGCACGGTAATCTAGCCCATTGTTACGGCTCTCACTTGCGACCTTGCCTCTATCTTCATCGAAAGCAATGCTAAATCTATCGACAAAGGCGCGACTCCACGTGTACGAAAACCAACCCGAAAACCAATCGTTGCCCAGTCGTCTCAGTAAAATTTCTATGCCGTAAGCTGTACCCCGTCCTACATTCACAGTAGGCCAATTTTCCGCACCTTTAGGATGAGCGGAATCATACGTAGGATTGAATAAGATCTGGTTACGGATCAATTTATAATACCCTTCAAGCGAGACCTCAAACCCAGCTCCAAGCCAAGTCGTGCCTGTCCCAAATTGATACGTATGCGGCGTGGTGAGTGCGTAATCTTGAAAAAACACAGCACTATTCCTATCGTTCTGAATCGCAATCGCTGGAAATTGAATAAAACGCCCTAAATAGCCAAAGACCTCTAACCGTCCCACATTGAGGGGTGGACTATAGGTCGTCCTGAGCCTAAAATCGCCATTCACTGAGCCTGGACTGATATTATCGTAATAGAGTATGAAGCCCGTATCGAACGTAACCTGCCGCAATGACGTGATCAAACTACTTCCAAGTGTCAACCTATGCCTGAAAAAGCTCTCTTTTAACCCGTTCAATTCTGCATTATACGCAACATTGGCAGCGATAAATTCCTCAAGCTGCGGTCCATTGGGTCTTCCGTTTGTTTCAAAAATGGTAAGGTAATCATCTGGATCGGGTGGTTGACGCCCCTCTGGATGAATCTTATTGAGACCATACCCCCTATCCAATGAATATTTCAGATAATTCTCTAACTTAAAAACATTGTTAAAAATATAGTTAAATCCGCCACGAAAGGTATATTCTTCATTCGTTAGATTATAACGTTCTGTATTCTGATTGGTACGATTGAACCGCTCAGCATAGCGATAAAAAGTCAAATCGTACTCATATTTCTCCTGACTAGAAGCGTATTTAATAGCCTCACTATCCCAAGTCTTCACGAATCGGAAAGAGGAATCGATAAAAATTTTCTCACCGGGCGTAGCCCCTTTAAATTCGGAGTTTCTCGTATTGAACACAAATTCATCGCCACTGAATAAGAAGACAAATTTGAATAGCCGCGTCGGGTCTAATTGCCAATCGAAGATGAAGTGCGTATCGTAAAAAACCGGTACAAGTCTATATTCCCCCAGTGCTTTTAATGCACCTATAGCATCTGCGAGCGCAATAAACGCTTCCACATAACTGCGTCTGCCACCAAAAGTGATTCTAAATTTATCCAGAAATTTAATCGATGCAGAAAGGCTTGCCACAATCAGGCTGATATTGAGATCGACCGCAAAAGATTTATCGTAATCATAGAAGCCCTTATCAAGAATATCGACAACCGAACCTTGAACGTTATCGTACTTTGCAGGATAGCCACCCGGGTAGAATGCAAGGCCACTCAAAATTTCAGGCGGAAACACACTAAAAAAGAATATTTCGTGAAAGGGCGATCCTATCACAATATCATTGTAGCGGTACGAAATATCTCCCGCCGAACCGCCCCTAATGAAGAGATCGGTATCAAAGACACCTGTACCACTGGTCACACCGGGAAGTGAATCCAAAACTCCTAGAACATCGCCACCTGTCCCGGGCAATTTTCGTGCCTCAGCGGCGGTCAACACGCGTTTTCCAGAAATACCCTCTTTGCGAACCCGTACCGTCGCCAAACGGCGAACATTTGATGGGTCGTCTGTAGCGGGTGAAGCTTCGGATGAAGCCTCACTACTCTCTTCCGATGTAACGGCAATAGCAATGGGAATGGGAATGGGAAGGACTGTTGTCTCCCCCACAGAAAAACTGCCCTTACGAATGCTAGTCCCGTCAAGAAGTTCATATAGGTACAGGCCATCCGGCAAATCAATAATTTCAGAATCTGTCTGTAAACCCTTAAAGACACCTTCTTCATCTGAAAAGAGAAGAATATCTTCATTGGGGAGTGAAAACGTATAGCCCGATTGTGATTGTGGAGGGGGCACGCCGTCGAGTTGAAAGCTCACTTCCCTGCCCTCAAGAATAAAGCCTCCCAGCCCTATACTCAGCCCTATAAAAATACAGTACTTTCTCATCAATATCTTGTTCTCATTAAGAATATACTCCCTGTTATATTGACTCAGCTGTTTTCTGGAGATAGGCTCTGTTAGTGCTGAGTCATCCCCCCTATCCTAACCATGTCTTTCTTATTACAATCCATAATCCCTAAACAAGGAATTCATGCTCAAATCATAACATCATTCATATTGATGATTCAGGGGCATTTCAGAGTCATTTCAGACCAAGGGTTGTTATTCACCGTATAAGAACGGCTATTAATAGTATAATAGTAAAATTAAGCAAAGCAACCAATACAAATTAATTAAAGACGATACATTCATTGCTACATTACTTTTACAACTTTTTAATCCTCCCATTAATCTGCTACTTAATCTTCTAACCTATTTTGCTGCCTCTAATAAGCACTGCCAAGACCAAGATAATGTCAGGTAATGTAGGGTAATGTTAGGCAACGTCAGGCAATGTCAAACAATAAGAACACCCCCCATTTTCCATGACAGCAGAAAAAAAGGTCACCCCTTTCACAAATATTGAGCTTAAAAGCACCGAACACCTAGGACTTCTACTAGGCCATCAAGCCCTTCCGCAGAAGCATTATACACTTCAAGCAGACACAGCGTACTGTTTTGTCTATAATAAATTCCTCTACGGCATTTATAAACTCACCCATACTTCTAAAAATAGTGCCGTACTTCCCAGTACATCCCCTTCAGATGAGCGCTATGCTACACTTGAAGGAAGATCACGCACCCCCTCAGAATCTATCTACTATATCCTGAAGAAAACCCACAATTATCGCAGATTGCGCCTCCATCACACCACGCACCGACCACGTCTTGAGGCTAAACTAGCCGATAAAAGACTGCTGCGTAACCTCTTCCGTGATGAAAATAAAACCGAACAGAAACTCTTCTTAAAGATCATTGATCATCACGATCATTACATGGTCAGTTATGCAGGCGAGAGTGTTCCAGAAGGCATGCGCCATTATCTACTCCGCGATAACTACAAAGCCCTTAAGCGATTGACTGAGAAACTGAGTCCCGAACTGAAGAAGATTCATTCAGGCAAATCCGCGTTTAACGACTTTCAAACCTGGGGACGCAAGTTGGGAGACCTTCTCATCAAACCTGAACTCGCCACACAGCTCTGCCTAGCCGATACCGCCTACGTTAATTACCCCAATAACGCACTTAGCCTGCCCTTATCTATTCTCATCGTCACCCATCCGAATCAGACCTACCATAAACCCTTTAACGCAATGAGTGCCTACTTACACCCTAGCCACACAGCAGAATCCCGTTCAATCCCGCAACAGCTACACTCCCTAGGCGTGTTCACCAGTAAGGAAGATATCACCATGATGAAGGAAATCCAGGCTATTACCGATAAACATCGGCTAGAGAAGACGGCACCCAAGCAGTACAGTTTTGGCACGTTAGACACAGATGAAATCTTAGCAGGGCTCGAACGTTACGACCTCGTACATCTTATCTTCCACGGGGAAATGCTTGAGGAAGAATTTACGCTCGTCCGCAATAATCGTGCCTTTCTAACGTTATCACAGATGAAACTTGTCCCCCACCTCCCTAAAGTGATGTTCCTTTCAACCTGCTCCTCTGAAGACATCCAAGTGCTAAAGTGGTTCTTCTCTAACGCAGGTCAAAGCCTTATCACCATGTGTGGCGACATCGCTTCGCAGACACTTCCGCAGATCGTAAAAACCTTTTACTGGCAATTATTCACGCGTAAAAGCAATGTCCGTAAATCCTTTCAGACAACGCTGCAAGCACTCTATCAAAAGTCAGATGTGACGTTCTTTAAACTTAAATTGCACGGTAAAGGCGATGAATATTTCAACGAAAAAGAAAATTTATAACCATAGCCTAGTCGCTAAGCATCTTATCTATTTTTGTTAAGTTTTTTCCTACTATGCTTCGTATCGCAGTAGATGCCCGCTATATTAGCGTTGGCAATGAGGGTAATGGGTTCTATACCTATCTAGCAAACCTCCTTATAGGATTACAGAACCAGTATACGCTAGAACGGAATAGTACGGGAAAAGAGCCCTATTATCATTTCTATCTACTGAGCATGGAAGAGATTGATTTAGAAAATTTAGGACTTTCCTCCAAGCATTTCACCCGCCAACTTCTCCCGCTGCCCGAAAATATTTCCAGCACCCGTAAAAAATCGTATTATTTAAACCTTTTCCAGCAAACGGTTCTTAGCATGGAGCCGAAGATCAATATTGTATTCTTTCCGCATCTAGAATTTCCTAGAAAGTTCAGGCAATGGTCAAAACACAAGATAAAAGTGGTGCTCACCATTCACGATTTGATTCCTACATACTTTATTTCCCCCAAAGTCCTGCTTTCAGGAAAGATTCGCATAAACACTCTCACTACTACAGGAATAGAGCACTATGTGACCGTAAAACTAAACCATAAACATTGGGATAAAATACTAACTGTCTCAACGACTTCTGAACAGCAAATCCTAAGTGTTACTGGCGCCAAACAACAGCCCAAGATCACCGTCACGCCACTAGGAGCAGATAAAATTTTCAAACCATACCTTAAACAAACATTCGACGAATGGCTTCCAAGATTACTTGCTAAACAATTTTATCCAACAAAAGACACTTCCACTGCCAGTTATCAAGATATTGCTGCTCGTAACAACCCTTCATTGGGAAAGACTCGTATAGAGCATCATAATGGAACTGAATCGGGAGAACATCACACCAACTGTGATGACAGTGAAAATACGACACCCTTTCAATATAAACGCTATCTATTGTATTTTGGCGGATACACTATTCGTAAAAATGTAGCATTAGGCATTCGCGGATGTACTGAAGTCCTAGCGACACTGCCTGCGCTTAATCATTTTAAAATAGTCATGGTCGGTTATGGAAAATGGACTCGGGTATTGGTTCGTAAAGGACTTCATAAAAATATTATCTTTCTGAATCATCTAAGCAAACAGGAATTGGCTATTCTCATTTCAGGAGCACAATTTACACTTCAGCCACCACTTATTGAAGGATTTGGGCTTCCTGTCCTAGAAAGTATCCGTTCCTACACATTGCCTATCTGTTCAGATCTTCCGACCAATGTTGATATCTTAGGAAAAGATTATCCCCGCTTCAATCCATATCGGCTAAAGGACATTAAACGCGTGGTTCGCTACTTCCTAACGCTCAGCCCAAGCGAAGTCATCGCCTTACGCAATAAGGCCCTCATTCATGCTAGGCCATTTTCATGGGAACAGACCGCTACCCTCACCCACGAAGTCTTTCAAACATTCAGCAACCCTAAATCTCACTAATACAGCTTCTGCAATAACAAAATAGACTTACTCACAACATACATCTTAATTTCATAGTATATAGCATCACTTAAGCCCTTACTTTAATGACAACCTCCTCCACTATGCTTCGTATTGCAGTAGATGCCCGCTATATTAGCGTTGGCAATGAAGGCAATGGGTTCTATACCTATTTAGCAAACCTCCTCATAGGATTACAGAACCAGTATAGTATAGAACGAAATAGTACGGAAAAAGAGCCCTATTATCATTTCTATTTACTGAGTATGGAAGAGATTAATTTAGAAGATTTAGGACTTTCATCCAAGCATTTCACCCGCCAGCTTCTCCCGCTACCCGAAAATCTTTCCAGCGCCCGTAAAAAATCGTATTATTTAAACCTTTTCCAGCAAACGGTTCTTAGTATGGAGCCGAAGATCAATATTGTATTCTTTCCGCATCTAGAATTTCCTAGAAAGTTCAGGCAATGGTCGAAACACAAGATAAACGTGGTGCTCACCATTCATGATTTGATTCCTACGTATTTCTTGACACTCAAAAGCTTATTATCGGGCAGGACAAGATTCCGCACGCTTAGTAGCAAAGGGCTAGCCGATTACATCACTATTAGACGAAACCATGCCTATTGGGACAAAATCTTAACTGTTTCAAAAACTTCTAAACAACAAATCCTAGGGTGTACAGGTGCTCATCACTCATCTAAAATTGTCGTCACACCCTTAGGGGTGCATAAAATCTTTAAACCATACTCTGAGGAGACGTTCTACAAGATTCTCCCAACACTACTTCGTAAATCATTTGATCCAACACATCCTACTTCTACATTGATGCCGCTGCCTAAGGGCAGCAAAACTGACAATCTACTCCAGTACAATCACTACTTAGTGTACTTTGGCGGGTACAACGTCCGTAAAAATGTAAAACTTGGCATTCGTGGATGTACTGAGGTCTTAACATCGCTCTCAGCATTAAAGCATTTTAAAATAGTCATGGTGGGCTACGGAACATGGACGCGTACCTTGTTAGGTAGAGAATATCCTAAGCATATTCTCTTTTTGAAGGATTTAAGCAATATAGAACTAGCCACGCTCATCTCTGGAGCTCGCTTCACACTCTATGCTTCACTCATGGA
>JAULKO010295645.1:0-15042 GCA_032356045.1 Mediaster aequalis | reverse complement strand
CGCTTGTACAATTTTGTTCGCAGGCGAAAACATTTTGGGTAAACTATTTGGGCAAATGTACGGAAAAAAATTCCCAAACCCCCAGCAAAAAATCCTGGATCCGCCGCTGTTTTTCCAGCTTTTGGACTCAAGTGGACTTTTATTCTACTTTTTTTGCCGACATTGCCTCGAACCCGGACCCGGACTCGACTACAGCACTGATGATGGGTTTTCTTTGATTCATAAATCAATAACAATGAAAAATACATACATGTAATTATATACTAGTAGGACGAAATGTCACATATAGGGCCATTGCATTGTTGTGTGATATTTTGATAGATTTGACCTTCTGAAGCTGAAATTCCATTGGTAACATTTTTTCATCTACCACATGGCGGCCATTTTGGATTTCAAAATGGCCGCCATTTGAGACCTAATTTGCTCAATAACTTGGGCGTTGAAAGTCACACGAAGTCCGTTTTGGTGGCATACCCCACATTTTTGATGCCAAGGAATCTAAATATTGATGAAGTACTGCCGGTGGATGTGGCCATCTTAGATATTTCAAAATGGCCGCCATTTCAAACCTAAATTGAATAACTTTTTATCTGAATGTCACATGAAGTCCATTTTGGTGGCAATTAAACCCCATGTTTTTGATACCAAGGAATCTAAATAACACAATACTGATGAGGTGTCACCCATGGATGTCGGCCATCTTGGATTTTTCAAAATGGCCGCCATTTCAAACCTAATTTGAATAATAACTTTTGATCTGAATGTCACATGAAGTCCATGTTGGTGGCAAACCCCATGTTTTTGATACCAAGGAATAACACAGTACCGATGAAGTGTCGCCGATTGATGTCGGCCATCTTGGATATTTCAAAATGGCCGCTATTTGAGACATAATTTGTTATTGTCGGCAAATTCGTGATGGTGTCAGCAAAAATAGTAAATGGCCAAATGTTGTTGCTGTCGGCAAAAAGGCATGCCCCCTTAAGGTAGAGTGTATCAGCATCGTGCATAATAACGTTAATAATAGAATGGCGCCCTCATCGTCAAATAAATACCTGCCCCCCCCCCCTTTTTTTTCTTTTTCTTTTTCTTTTTATCTGACGTGACCTGTCGGCAAGTCTTGGATGACGCCCCCCCCCCCCCCATTCAAAATGGTCTAGCGACGGCCGTGCCTATAGGACTGAATAGGTCCCTATAGCAACCTTTAATGACCCATGGAGCTATTGGCTGTCGTAAAAGACTGTCCTATAGAAGTCTGTTGCTTTCATATCGATGACCTTTAAAGACTGATAGAGCTATTTAGCTGTGGTAAAAGACATCTGTATGTTCTTTGGCTGTCCCATAGGACTCGGTCGCTTTCCTAAAGGAAACCTTTAGAGACCCATATGGCTATTTGCCTGTTGTAAAAGACAATTATAGGTTCTTTGGCTGTCCTATAGCACTCTGTGCTTTCCTCTAGGAAAGGTTTAGAGACCCATAGGGGCTATTTGGCTGTCGTAAAAAACATGTATAGATTATTTGGCTGTCCTATAATATTCTGTGCTTTCCTATAGGAAACCTTTTGAGACCCACAGGGGCATTTGGCTGTTGTAAAAGACATCTGTATGTTCTTTGGCTGTCCCATAGGACTCGGTCGCTTTCCTATATAGGAAACCTTTAGAGACCCATATGGCTATTTGGCTGTTGTAAAAGACATCCATGGCTTCCTTGGCTCTCCTATAGGCTCTGTGGCTTTCATATCGGTGACCTTTAGAGACCGATAGAACTATCTGGCTGTCGTACAAGGCATCTGCAGGCTCTTTGGCTGTCCTATAGTACTCTGTACTCTCCCATAGGACGCCTTTAGTGGCTATTTGGCTGTTTTCAAAGGTCTCTTTATGTTTTTTCGCTGTCCTGTGGTTATCCTATACTAGGATACCTTTAGAGAACTATAGGAAAATATGCAAATTAGGAGGTGGGGTTATATGTTTTAGTAATTTTTTGAGCTGTTTGTGTTTCAATGTAATTTCTTGGTTTCCAACCGGAAATCCACAGAGTCCTCTAGGTCATCCAAAGCACCTTGTCTTTTACAACAGCCAAATAGCCGCATGGGTCTCTAAAGGTTTCCTATAGGAAAGTACAGACTCATATAGGACAGCCAACGAACATATAGATGTCTTTTACGACAGCCAAATAGCTCTATCGGTCCCCAAAGGTCACCGATATGAAAGCCACAGAGTCCTCTTGGACAGCCAAAGAAGCCACATACATGTATGTCTTTTACGACAGCCAACAGCTCCTTGGGTCTCTAAATGGTGCTATAGGAAACCATTCAGTCCTCAGTATGTCCCTGTAGGTTCCTATAGGCAGTGGCGTAAATCCGTGTCCCAAAGTGGGGGGATGATCAACAATTTTCCCCCAAAAGTGACATCCAGAAATTTTCGGACTTGAGGGCGCTCTCCAAAAACATATACCATATGTACATATGCAGCTCTAAACATGGTCGCACAGCCAACAATACAAATGATTTTTCACATGATTTTAAGTTTGCCATTTAGTGTCGCAAAATACACCTACTTTTTGTTCATGGTACATGACAATCTGGGGGGCGGGGATGATTCTATGGGCCATCCCCCCTGGCCAAAAAGTGGGGGGATATATACCCCCCCCCCCCCCCCCGGATTTACGCCCATGCCTATAGGACAGCCTAACTGTCCAATAAGCATTCTATAAAAATCCTTTACATGCTGTAGGCCTATAGGATCCAATAGGATTTGTATAGGACTTTTTTATACAGTAGCAACGGTTTCGTAAAGGCATAATTTATCAGTGATAGTGATTTAAACCTTGATAGCCATTTTGAAATCCAAATGTAACCTCCAACACAAGATGGTGGCCAGATTGGAGTCCATCAGACGGCTGCTATCACCAACTGCAAATACGCATTTATGTGCCTTATGCCATGGCATGCTTATTTACAATATGGGGTTTGTCTCCGGCTACGGACTTGACTTTCTGGGACAATCACGTCATATGTTCAATGGTGTCAAAAATATGGGCTTGCCACCAAAATGACATTCGGATGCAATGGTATTATTCAAATTAGGTCTTAAATGGCGGCCATTTTGAAATATCCAAGATGGCCGACATCTAATGGTGATGCTTCATCAGTATTGTGTTATTTAGATTCCTTGGTATCAAAAACATGGGTTTGCCACCAAAATGGCCATTTTGAAATATCCAAGATGGCCGACATCTACCGACAGTACTTCATCAATATTGTGGGTTTTTTTTTAGATTCCTTGGCATCACAAATGTGGGGTATGCCACCAAAATGGACTTTGTGTGACTTTCCCAGCCCAAGTTATCGAACAAATTAGGTCTCAAATGGCGGCCATTTTGAAATCCAAGATGGACGCCACGTGGTAGAAAAAATGTTACCGATGGAATTCTAGCTCAGTAAGGTAAAATCTGTCAAAATATCACAAACATTTCTTCTTTAGAAAAAAATGCAATTTACATTTCGTCCCATACTATACGTTTATTTTAATATTATTTGTTGTCTTGTAACAAAAAATACCCAAGCGGTGAATAAAGTCTCTGATATGTGTGCTACAAACGATGAGGTTGATGGGAGCCTGTCATTTCAAATCCTTACCATCCAAAAAGACAGCCTGAAGGCAACGTTAAGCATTAAGACAATACAGATCAGAAACAATAGGATGACAGGTAACGCGGTAACGAGGATTGATGTAATATTTCCGAGTTCCTGCAAGTGGGATGAACAAGAAGAGAAATTTAAAAGACTCATGCAGTGTGAATATAAAACTGTAATTTTCCAAATAAGGATCAAACAAAAAGACAGTTCTGGAAGTGGGGTGGTGGGGTTAAATGACACCTTATATTTGAAAAGATGAAATACGTAGATTCAAGAGTGAATAAAAAATAATAGTTAAACATACATCGGAACAACCGAGAAAAATAATTTCCAAACTGATGTTAGGCAGGTAGATAGACTGGACATCTTTTGAGGGCCTGAACGTCTGAAGATGCAGGGTGGTGAGGATCGCAACGATGACAAGAATAAGTACCCCAGTCATGACCTGGGTGTAACAAAGAAGGCATCACAATTTGAAACTTCTTGAGGGTTTCCTTTGGTGAATATACTAGGGTGGGACAGGGGACTGTGTGACCTCCACATACTTTACACACACTTTCGAAATTCAACCATGTAACATTTTCAAAAATTACCCTCAGTACATTTATTATGAAGTGTGCACCCTTTGACACGTTTCTATTAGGCTTCTTGAGATATGGTAGACACAGTATGAGGGCGCTGCGCTGCAGTATTACTCAGGACCTATTTCATATGGCGCGTTTGCGCACACCCATATGGCATGAATTGGCCTCCTTTAAAGCATCACTGAAAATATTTTTCATGAAATCGCATTAACCCATTTTAGTACTGTTCCTTAGTAGTGATATTTTCATTTGATTGCCTACTTGTGTGTTTCTGCGCCATGAGCATCTTTATGATGGATACCGGCGCATTACAAATATTCATTATTATTATTATTATTATTATGAATAAACCTATCCACACTCTGCTCAGCTCACGGACGCAACTAGCTATTAGCCTCGGTCATAGATCCTTAATAAGGGCGTGCTTCGCGGAAAACATGTCAATATGGCGAGTTGACTCAAAAGAAAATAGCAGCGGTCTGCTATATTGAGAAAGCCCTCAAGGCTAAAAATACAAAATGTTCACCCAAACTAAATAGCGCCCTCCTATTGCGTCCACCATTCTGCTCTATGTAAGCTCCACTGAGGCGCTATACGCCTGGCGCGTAGAACCGCTGTGCACTGTCTGCCACTGTCTGCCTGTCTGGCACCGCTCTATTTGAATAATTTAAGCCTACTTACAAAATGGGTAAGGTTTCCTGTGTATTTTGTTCACTTCAATTTAATGAAAGTCTCCTATGGAGATAACTTCTTTTAATAGGCCTACGAATTCAGGACTTTGTGCGGGATTTTGGTTGAGGAGGTCCTTATTCAGGTTTGGTGTGCCAAATTACAAAGTTTTCGTAACAAAATAACCATCTTTTTTCGCCCTGAAAAATATTCTGGAAGGTGTTGGTGGGGGAGGGGGTGGGTAGGTACTAGTGGCGGAGTTATGGCGCTTCCTATACCAAACCTTTACAAGCAAGTTTAACATAATGCATGCATATTGACACCAAATGACTACAAATATGTAGCTCATATGACACTCACACTTATTGCAGATTTTAACTAAAATTTTGGGGCCAGACGAGCTCTTCCGATGGACAGAAATATTTCGCGGATATAAATAATACGTTCAACCTTGCTAATTTTGGGAAGAAATGTATCATCAGCGCTATACACGTAGATTACGCGGCCCATGGAAATGATTTTTACACAGTAGCCTTCTTGAGTTACTGTGTTAATTTCCAGCGGAAAACAAATTTCCAGTACATATTCCTTTTCCACAAAACTCACCTAAAATCCTAGCAGACGACACTAAGCTCTGTCAAAACTTTCTGTCAATAGAGGAATTTCAAATCACCATCCAAACCGACGGTGGATGTGCTCCCTTTTGTTGCGAGAAAGACAGGTCTCCAGCGTTTTAACAATGGCTTAGCAATGCGAGCCTCGGCTTCGATGTTAATGTGAAATTCGTCTATCGTTTTCTTATATTTTGTGCGTCAGCGTAGTTGTCGGCCATCTTGATTCAAGTGTTTCCAACGACTGATTTAGAAAAATGATAAACTGCCAATGAAACAGCTGGTAAGTCACGCGTAAAAAAATCATCGTCGTCCAAAAAAGTGTATTTACCCTAAATCGATTTTAAAACGCATCGCCCTTACGGTGAATTTAGTGAAATGCATCGCAAAACCCATATCACATCTTTGATTGATCGTAGAGCTGCGGTGCATCGTAAGTTTAAATACGATGAGAGTCGTGAAATGAGCCCAGGTGCGGCCCTGCAACGCTGCTAGCAACAGATCTGTGTGCTAGAAATGGTGACTAAGAGGGGCCTGTCATTTCAAATCAGGCACTTACCATCCAAAAAGACAGCCTGCAGGCAACGTTAAGCATTATGACAATACAGATCAGAAACAATAGGATGACAGGTAACACGGTAACGAGGATGGATCTGATTTCCTCGAGTTCCTGCAAGTGAGATCAAAAAAGAAGAAATTTAAAAGATTCATAATTATGTGACGAGTGTAAAATTACACCCCGCTCTTTTTATTTTGTTCACGCCACATTCATATTCATTTACGCATTTAAATAATGCTGGCGCACCCTGATATTTAGTTTCACGCGCCTTCATTCTAGACTGTTACTAGACGATGACGAGCCCTAGGGACGTGTTTTGTCTTCGTGTATTTTTTAGAGATTAAAATGCTCAAGATGAAAGCCATCGTGTTGTCTTACATTTCACTTGATGCCCGGTCATAATTAAATGAAAGAAAAAGAAGTGTGAATAAAATGCTGTAATTTTCCAAATGATCGAACAAAAAGACAGTTCTAGGGAAGTAGGGTAGTGGAGTTAAATGGCACTTTACGGAAACTCAATAGTGAATAAATAGAAAAGTCAAACGTACATCGCAACGACCCGGCAAAATAATGTCCAAAGTGCCGTTAGGCTGGTAGATAGACTGGACATCATTTGAGGTCCTGAACCTCAGAAGATGCAGGGTGATGAGGATCGCAACGATGACAAGAATAAGCACCACAGTCACCTGAGGGTAACAAAAAAGGCGCCACAATTTGAATCTCCTTGAGGGTTTCCTTGGGTGAATAATATACTAGGGTGGTAGAGGGGACTGTGTGACATCCACATACTTTACACACACTTTCGAAATTCAACCATGTAACAGTTTCAAAAATTACCATCTACTTGCATTCTTTTGTGAAGTGTGCACCCTCTGACGCATTTCCATTAGGCTTCATGAGATATGGTAGTAATATTAGAAAGACGCTATCTGGTTTTGGTAAACGTTTTGTATTAGGCCGCGTCCGAATCTTATGTCTGGAGCTAGGTCTGGGTCTTCGCCGGTTGGAAATACGCGGGCACATGCTGACAATAGACGTAGCCGTAGCTCTGGAAGCCCGTTTCGGACACGGCCTTATCCTCTGCCATAGATCCTGATGAAGGCGAGCTTCGCGGAAAACGTGTCACTATGGCGGGTTGACACAAAAGAAAACAGCAGCGGACTTTATTGCGTTAATCCGCCATATTGAGCACGCCCTCATTAAGGATCCATGACAGAGGCTAAAAATACCAAATGTTCACCCAAACTAAATAGCGCCCTCCCATTGCGTCCACCATTCTGCTCTATGTATGCTCCACTGATACGCCTGTCGCGTAGTACCGCTGTGCACTGTCTGCCAATCCGTTGGCACTCTCGATTGACACTGCGCTATTTGAATAGTATAAATGCAGGGGGTGGGAAACTCTCTTTTTATTTTGCGCCGGGCGTCGTTAACCCATCATTGCTGCAGGGTCCTGTGAAGAGGTTTTACTTTGTTTCAGGACTAGGCAAAGGCCTGCCAGTTTTTCCCTTTCTGTTTCTTTCTCTATCCTTTTTTCTCTTCCTTGTTCTTTTGTTCGAGTTTGTCCAGATCATACTTGTTCTTGGTACTTGCTTAATAGGGCCCTCTTTGGAACTCCTGAACTCTGCCTTACCGAAGGGTACCGGAAATAAACTTGTTGCAGGTCGTGGCCGCCTGGTAGTACAGGATCCCGAACTCACTGGTAATGCTCTGAGAGGCTGATCAATCAACAGGTGTAAAATGTCGTAGTGGTTGTACTGCCATGGACATGCATGGATGGTGGTCTGTGCAGCCACTTACGGTTGCATTCCTGAGGCCATCAGTCTGAAATTGTTACGACAATGTGTTCGCTGGAGTTTGGTGGTCACCTTAGGATGTCCGAGGCTTGTTTAAACTTGAACTTACTGCGGCGTGTCTTACTTTCCAATCAATTATAAACATGACCACACAACCGACTTCGTCCAACTCCTTACCTGCTCGCCTACCCGCTCGGCATTCCAAACCCTATAATATTGCTTTTTCAAATATTAGGGGCTTTCATTCCAACTTTACTTCTGTGCAGTCTTTTGTTTATAATAACTCACCCGACTTGTTGGGTCTGTCATATTGAATACCGACATTTTGTCTGATTCATTCAAATTACATGGATATATTTTTTATCGTCTTGACCATCCTCCTTCCCGTGGTCTTGGTGTAAACGAGTTCATGTGTTTTCGCCTTGCCCTTCTCCATTCCACTACTTATTTGTTCTTTCTTTACCGTTCACCATGATCTTCCTCATGCACAGTGCTGGATGCTATCTCTGATAGCATCGACAGTGCCCCTTCTTAACATCCTACTACTCAGATTATGGTGTTTGGTGACTTCAGTGGCCACCGTAAGGAATGGCTAATTCATTCTCGTCACACAGATAGTCCTAGTATTGCAACCTTCAATTTCTGTGTCTCCCACGATCTTACTCAGATCATGTCATACCCAACTCATATCCCTGATCGTCCATCTGATGGTAGGTACCTGTTTGATCTGTTGATGTGTACAAACCCAAATAACGTTGTTGCCAAGGTTCTTTCTTTCATTGGTAACTTAGAGCATTCAACTATTTCTTTTGCTAATTCCACTGCAACTCAGCGGCTTGGTTCTCGGGACTTTTGGCGGATTGTTAACAGTGAACTTAATCGTAATAAATCTTCCATTCCTCCTTTGTTTCACGGACCTGAAGTTTTCTCCATTAGGTAAGGCAAATCTTTTTGCTGATAACTTTGTTTCAAACTCTACTCTCAACGATGAGGGGCATTCCCTCCGACTTTTCCCTCTCGTACTGGTAAAGCGGTTCCTGTTCCTCTTATCACCCCTGAGAAGGTTGCCAGAATAATTGAGTGTCTGGATCCCTCCAAAGCTACTGTCCCTGACGGAATTCCTGTCATTACTCTGAACATGTGTTCACCCGAACTTTCAGCTCTTGCCAAGCTGTATAACATTGATTCAGTTGATTCAGTTTTTCCTTCATCTTGGAAAGTGGCGTCTGTAGTCCCTGTTTTCAAGGGATCTGGTGAGCGTTCAGAGTCTACTAATTACCGACCCATTAGTCTGCTCCCTGTAAAAAGTAAGATCTTTGAATGCTTTATCAACCAACAGATCCTCAGTCACCTTGAGGACATGACCTTCTTGTTAAGACCGACTGTCAGTATGGCTTTCGTCATTCCCGCTCCACAGGTGATCTACTGTCCCTCATCACCGATCATTTTATTTATAAGGCTTTGGACGTTAGGGGCGAGGCTCGTGTAGTAGCTCTGGAAATATCCAAAGCTGTTGACAAGGTCTGCCATCATGACTTTCTGCACAAGCTTCAGTCACAAAGTGTGTCTTGTAAGATGTTATCTATAATCTCTGCTTTCCTTTTTAACCGCAAGTAAAAGGTGGTCCTTGAAGGGCAGTCATCTCCTACTTGTTCTGTCAATTCTCGTGTTTCACAGGGCTCTTCTTGGTCCAACTCTTTCTGGTTTATATCAAAGATTTGTCTGACAATGCTCGTCATGTATGCTGATGACTCCACACTACTGTGTTTTCCCCAACTCTTCGAACACCTGGCAACGAAGTGAGCGCTTCACTCAACAATGATCTTGAGAGTGTGTTGACATGGGGGAACGACTGGCTGGTAACCTTCAATCCGAAGAAAACTAAACTGTTATCTTTGTCTCGCTCAAGGGACGATCCATTTCCCTCTATTCATATGGGTCCCTTGACTTTGCCTGAGGTGTACGACCTACGTCTTCTTGGACTTATCATCTCCCTTAACCTTAGCTGGGAGAAGTATATCTCAACGAGTGCTTTCATGCGAGTTGGTTGTCTATATCGAGCTCTGAAGTATCTACCCCCTGATGCTATACTTTACTTGTATAAGACAACTATATGTCCGCTTATGAAGTACTGTTCTCACATTTGGGCTCGTGCTTCTGCCTGTCACTTTTCTTTATTAGATAGAGTACTGGTTGGAGAAGAGTTGGGTTCACAATCACTCTCTCACCAGAGATCTGTTGCTAATATCAATCCGTTCTACGGGTATTTCGTGGTGAATGCTCCACCGGCTTGCCCAAATTGGTTCCTCCAGCTAGGGTGTTTGAAAGTGAAACTCGGTTTTCCGTCTCTTCCAATCAATATACTCTAGCTGTGCCAAGATGTAGAACGAACAGCTATGCCAACAGCTTTTTCCCTCGTTCTGTATATATATGGAATTCTTTGCCTGGTGCATGCTTCCCTTCATCCTACGACATTTCGTGCTTTAAGAGGAACCTCAATTCCCATCGTCTACATCTCTGGTTCATTCTTTCTGTGTAGCTCCGATCCTCGAGTGGCTTTCAGCCTTGTTAGGGGCAAAGTTGCATCATTCAAAATATGATAAAAACAATAAGCCTACTAAGTTGGGTATGGTTTCCTGTGTATTTTGTTCACTTCAGTTTCATGAATATCTCCTATGCAGATAACTTCCTTCAATACGAATACAGGACTTTGTCCCGGGATTTTGGTTGAGGAGGTCCTCATTCAGGTTTTGGTGTGCCAAATTACAACGTTTTCGTTACAAAATAACCATCTTTTTTTCTATTTCGCCCTGCAAAATATTTTGAAAGGTGTTGGTGTGGGAGGGTGTGGGTAGGCGCCAGTGGCGAAGTTATGGCGCTTTCTATAGCCTTTGCAAGTAGGTTAACGTAATACATGCATATCAACACACAAGTACAGATTCAGGGAACCTCCTTATGTTACTCTTCTATTCTATCGTACCAGATGTGAGCCTACACTGCTGCTTCCAACATCCAAATTGAGATGAACGAAGTGGAGCGGGGTGTGAAAATTCACACACACTAATATCCTTATTGTAAATGACTGGAAGGATATTCTGGATTCATGATTGTTCTGCAATGTAAATTTCTTTGTCTATTACCAATGTCATCAAATTGCATTTACTTGTTCTACTTTGGAAATGCGGATTATTTCTGCATCTATTCAGAAAATAAACCGCATTCTCATCTTGGACTTAATTAGAGTCCAGATGAACCCAACAGCTGAGCAAGGGCAAATGAGGACCAATGTTGAATGGGCAACCTTCTACCTAAACATCCCGTGCTTTTATCAATGTTAGTTTACAAAAGATTACTGCCATAAAACACGTTTCAAAATGCCAAAAAAGAATGCTGTTATCAAATGTTTCCAATTTTCAAAGGCGCATCCAAGTTCCAAACCGCCCACGCCGCTCCCGCTCCACCTTTGCTTTCCACATCTGTTTTTCCAAATATTTTCCAGGCAGATTTTTCGGGGTAAATTTTTTTTTTTTAAACCCCAGCCCCCAAAACTGGAAAATGCCCCCCCCCCCCAAAAAAAAATCAAAACCAAAACAACACAAAAAAACCAAGTCTGTTATAAATTCGTCATAGTACCTTGGCTACCATTCCTTTCCAGGACAGAGGATGTACATGACCTAGGTCACGCAGCATCTGCTCCACTCTCCTGCGGAGTCGAACATATTCAACTGCTACTGCCTGTAATGTGTGCAAGACCTCATCAAGACGGCGATTGTGGTCCCTACCTAGAAATGCAGCAATATCAACAATAATAAGTACAAAGCCTCATAAAGCCTCAAGCTGTATGGTTTTGATATACATGAACAAACAGGTTTAAAGCCTTATATAATTTAAACTTAAGGTATTTCTCCAGACACGCTGTAAGTCATCAATAAGGAAATCATAACTCTGACCCGTGCGGTGGTATGTGGGTTCAACCCCGCGGATGGGGGCCAGTGTTCTCGGGCAAGAACATTTACTACAATTGACCTATCGCCGTTTGACAGTTAACCGCGCCCCTTAGACAACCCTATGCGAATTTTGTGTTGTAACTTTTGTTCTCAGCTTTTGCGCGTTCCACGTGAATTATAGTTGATGTGGTTGAACTCCAGGCAATAAAGAAATCTCGATTTATTGCTAATAATACCCCAGTGATATACTTGCCATATATAATTCGGTTTCCCGTACTGTTGCCAAAAGTGACAGGGCTGTCGGAAATGTAGACATTGGTGACGTTTGCAGGGCAGCTACGCGAGTCCCTTGATTCCTGCTGACTCGCACCAGCTGTATTACTCCGCCGATCTGTGCAACCACTGTGATGCCCGTTCTCTCGTCCGGTCGACTGACTCATCTTGATCTCGGGATAGGCTGCTCCAGTATTGTTCCCTGCATTTTAAAAAATGATCATATTACCTTGGAATGACCCAACTGGTATCGTTTCCAACCCGTGAGAAAGAGAATGCTGTTTTGGATAAAATATTCACAAATTCGCCCTTATCATTCGTTGAATAACCGGATAAGCTTTCACCTCTGGGAAGGAGTGATCATTGATGCATCTTGATCAAACCTGCTATGGAGCTTCCATCCCAAATCAGGACTAAGTCTAGCTGGCGCCCATATCGCGATTCAGCAGTGAGGATTATAAATCACAACTGGGACAATGTTTTTTCAAACCACTCATCTGGTGACCTCGTTAACAAATTGTTGAGTGATGTTCAGGACGCTTATCTGCAGCATTTTCCATTAGTTACCTCAATTGTACGTATCAAAGACAAACCTTGGATGACATCTAAAATCAAACAAACGATTGCACTTCGACAGAAAGAATATGCTGGGAGGAATGTTGTACGGTGGCATTCTTTACGCAACAGAGTTCAAGTTCTGATTAAAGATGCCAAGTCTAAGTTCTACAAAAAGTCTATTCGTGATTTGAAGAGCTGCCAACCAGCGAAGTGGCATAAGCATATCCAAAGCATCTGTCACTTGAAACCCAAATCAATTTCAATTCCTGGAACTGATTGTAAACAGACAGCTGAAGCCATCAATATACATTTTGCTAAAATCTGTAATCAGCTCCCTCCTTTATGAAAACTTGCCTGCGTATCTGCCGGCTGACTCTCCACCCCCAACGATATACTACGGTCAAGTCTCTCAACAGCCTCATGATTAACAAAGCAACTCATCATTCAGATTTACCTTTAAGATTAATTAAGGAGTTTGCTCCTGAATTGGCCAGAACTCTTACTGACATATTCAACTTTTGTATTAATAATGGTCACTTCCATTGTGCTTGGAAAACATCTACCATTGTTCCCATTCCTAAAGAGAGGAACATTACTGTATTTGATCAACTTAGACCGATTTCACTTACTCCAATCTTTGCCCGCATCCTGGAATCATTTATCGCGCAGTGGATATTACAAGATATCTCTGACAAACTGGACCCTGAACAGTATGGGAACACCAAGGGTAGTTCTACTACTCACTACCTTGTGGACATGTTAAATTCGGTCTTTGAAGGACTCGATAAACCCAATCGGTATGCGTATCTCTCCACCATTAGGCGTTTGATCGAGTCAACCAACATTCTTATCAATAAACTCATTGGTCTAGGTGTGAGACGTTCTATTATTCGCATAGTCTGCAGCTTCCTTACCGGTCGTACTCAAAATACCAAATTCAAGTCGCATGCGTCCTCACTTGCAAATATCAGCTGCGGTGTTCCACAATTAGTCACTAAGCTGGGACCCATACATTTTTCTCATTTTAGTAAATGATACAGTCACAGGAAGTTGCAGGCGATGGAAATATGTGGATGACTTAACTCTTGGGGAGATTGTCAACTGTGGTGAGCAATTTTGCACGAAAAAGGGAAAAAGAAGAATGAAATAAAAAGATGGTAATTGTCAAACAAGTCAAAATCAAAGTAATAATCAAACTGAGAAAAGTACCTGTGGTTTTCCCTCGTCCTGTACGTGGCGTTTCTGATGTTGCAATGAACCTTACCCTGTACTACAAATCATTGATGTATGTGACGATAGGTGCCCATTTATCATTCTGCATCTGCTACATTACGTCGTATGCACGTCACTCTAATCCTCATCGATCTTTTTCCATAAAAAAATCAATTTTATTCTTGTCATTCATTTTGATTTTCCCCGTGAACATAAGTGTTGTATTTTCTGGTTTAATTAAATAACGCTAGGCAGAATTTGTTTCGAAGATTTCATTCATTAATTCGTTGTCGACAATTCATTAATCTTCCGGAGTTATGTGGAAACAGGACACAGGACTCTGCTGTTGCACTTTGCAACAGCCTTATGTGTGTGGAACTATTTTTTTTACCTGAACAACAGCATAAGGAATACATTCATTTTAATAGTTTTCTTATTATGAAATATCATCCGAGAATTGCATGTCCGTTAGTTTAATGCCCTCTTTAAAAAAAAGGGATGCTTTCAGTCCCAACACCATGGAGAATGGGGTGTTGGCCTATATGTTATTTGAGCAAAAGCGTGGAACGATTCTCAATGTTGATTGGGTCCAAATATGATGCCATTTACAAACATTGTAGGGAAATGACGCAGGGAGTACCCCCAAATGATTGCGACATCACTCGAACCAAGTTAGTGACAAATTAGTGTCATCAATCCTCGTTTTCGCCGTATGGTCCATTCACACGCGAGGCAAACGCAGCAACGGCGTTAAGACGAATCTGGTAACTTGGGACTCTTTCCCTTGCTTATCCACAATAGCTGGAGCACATGAACTGTACGTTTTGTGTTGCCACCAAACCATTGCAGTTTTTCATCACGTCGAACAAGTTCGTTTTTGTAAGAATGTGTACACAAATGGTGTGGTCTAGCAGCAACGCAAAACGTACACTTCATATAAGAGATGGCCCCTCGCACCCTCGGTGGTTACTGTATTAGCGAGATGTTGAGGGGTGGTGGTGGTTTACCAAGGAGCGGTATGTATCCGCTGCCTTAATGGCTAAATACCAACAGAAACAGTACACTAGTTCTCCGTCCCCCATACTCGTTCTGACTTCGAACATGGGGACCGGTAGCGGTTATTACTACACCTCATAAATATTCATGATCAAATTGGAGCGCGTCATTGGCCGATTCCGCCGCGCGTCCGGGAAGTA